>LPNX010611071.1:40566-99833 GCA_001517045.1 Pseudotsuga menziesii | reverse complement strand
TGAGTTTTATGTTGTTTAGAAGTAGATGATAATAAATTAAATATAGGTTTTAAAGGTAGCATGGCTCTGCTCACAAATGAATTCTATGAGTAGAATATATAGGCCAAATAAACAACTATGTATTAGATATGAAATAAAACCTAGTTTGTAATAAACATAGTTTCAACAATAAGAAGAAACGGGAATGAAACTAAGGTCCAAACCCTGATAAAAATATATACATGAATTAAAATGTAGAAGTAAAGTAGATAAGCGAATAAACCCTAGATAAATATAGAAGAAGAAGTAAGTTACAGCCTAGGGTTAAAATTTAAAATGTAAACCCTAGAATATTTAAATAGAAATAAAACATATAAGGTTAGAACATATAAGGTCATCCCTTTCCTAATTCAACTATATTTTATTATAGAAAAATAGATTAAGCACTATAGGATCTCATACCTATAGTCTGAAGGTTCTTTAATGGTTGAGCCTACACTCTTAAATAATGAGCATCAATAATTTATAGGCAGATATGACCACTCTATTATGTGTCTGAATCACTTGGGAACTACCACGTTCCACCCAACCATGACTCAGAACCATTCTTTCTTTCAATATGGATCCCCCTGAGCTGGAATCTAACATGCAAGTAGCTTAGAGCTCCTAAGGAAGGTTTTCCTATTTGGTATATCAGGTCTAGATTAGTTCTCCTTTTCCTTCCAGGAAATTGTTCTTCAAGAATTTACTTAAGAGCAATATAAGTAGAGTAATGACTCCCACAAGATAGATCAGAACTAGAATCATTTCCTTGGCTTGAGACTTTATAGACATACTTGTCAGTCAAAGGGGCACTTAAATCAAGAAACCTTGATTTCTTGATTTGACCATTTTTAATTAATTTGGGGTAACTTTTAATACTTTAACTTAGTAACTTTCAACTAGTTCCTATTTAGAATTTTTATAAGTATTGTACTATTTATTATTTTTTAATAATAAATAAAAATGGATGGACATTTCCTTTCTTTATTTCATCATTAATATTATTACTAAATTATTCTTTGTACATACCATGTAAAAAATACATAACAATATAACATTTGTCTTTGGGCATCATATACCATGATCCTTGGACTTAATGACACTTCTTCATTAAGGTCAAGTAGGTAGATGGTTAGGTATAATAGGACATGAAACTCTAAGCATCCTTGCATGCTATATTCCCTCATATAACATGGTAGTTCTTTAGTACTTGATGAGAATATAGAAATTCAAAATTTCATTTAATCACTTATAAATAAGTCTGGTGAGATCAATATTTTTATCGACTTGTTTTTACTCGAAAGACATTAAACAATTTCGAGTAATCCCTAGAGCTTCTCTCTCAACAAAAATGTAAGTACTCATATGCTCTAGAGCTTCTTGCTCAACAAAAAATATTAATTACCCATGTGCTCCAGAGCTCCTCACTCAACACAAAACATCTCATCAATCGTGTGCTTCATGGTCCACTCCCAACACAAACAAGCATATATATAATCATCAATAATTGGCTTACTGTAACAAACTTGAAATTCCTCCAAGAACTGTATGAGAAAAATGGGGTAAAATTTAGCTTTAACTATATTAAACCAAGTCAATCCACGTTAGCATCCTAAGAGTCTGAACTAGTGTAAGGGTAAAACTATTATACGGTAGTAAGATCTTACAATTGTTAATCACTTATTTGTATATTCAGTTATTGACATGATAAACAATGGAACATTTCACCATCCAAGTGGATTCCTCCATGAGGCAAATATATACCTTTAACTATTAGATTCTCTTTCGTGGACCTTTGTATCAATAAGATAGCCTATCATAAGAAATTCACTTTACCATCATTCAAATCATAAATCCCATTATAAAATGAGTATAAAATTGCCATTTAATAATGAGTATAAACCAACATCACATATATAACACAAACAACAGTAAGAGACACACGGTATTACGTGGTTCACCTCATCCATGAGGCTACGTCCACCAAGCTTGTTTATATTAATTTATCAATAACAGACTTAAAATTCATGGCACATCATTTGCCAAATTCTCCTCTAAGAAGTTATTTCGAATTACTCTAATCCATTATTGTAAGGTTCCCTTCTCGCATAATCTCAAGATATAAATAAGTTATTTGAGAGCATGGATATTCTTACATCAATACCGGTATATTTTCAATGTACCCAAACCTAGTCCAAGGCATGGGTATGATTGATTCAGGTCAGTAATGAAATTGAGACACATGAGAAAATACAATTACCAAGTCTACAATAACAAAATAGTAAGCATAAAACTACATGTCCATATCCACATCCATTGTTTTAACAAGTAAAGAAATCAAGGTCAGCTAATGCATTTTCAATCAAATCTTAGGCAAACAAATTAGCTTCAAGATATGCAACCAAATAATAAGTCAAGAGGAAACTATTTGCAAAATTCATAAATCCCCTATTTAGCTCACGGAATTCAAAATCAGCGAATTCCACTCCAATCAAGGAATGAGAGACTAACTTCGGATCATTCGAACTATAATAGCTTGCTGGAAATGGGGATCCTATTCTGAATTTACATAGATATGTTCTACCACACAAGGAATATGATTAAGTGATAGAGAGTGTTTCCTACCCATTGATGTAGTGCTAACCAATGATATAAGTCCTCCATTTCGTGACATCTTAGCACAAGCAAAAGATGTAAGCAATATTGCCACACAATCACTTAGAAAAATCACATGACACCGTGCATAGATGAATTCTGGGTTAGTTTGACACTATACACACACACACACACACACACACACATATATGTTGATCATACTGTGTAATTAATGACGGGGTTCGTGGAAATGGAAGAATAAGAAAACTTTACAACCATATTGGGTTTTCTGTTATTAAACACTCAAATATGACTAGGAGGGGGAATCATGATTCATGCCTATGCATAACTCTTAGATGCAAGTACCAACACACACATACATCCTGAAATATATGCATGAATTAAGAACAAAGACAAAAGGTTCACGCTGGCCACAATAAACCTCAATTTGTTGTTTAAAAATATTAACACTTGCTTCGTCACTCTCTATATCTATCGGCAATGGTATAATAATTTCATTAGCAGTATTTTCATATTTCGATATAGGGTTCCATTTAGCGGTAATTTCCATATTTCTGCAATTGATTTTACTATAGAAATATACAAACAACTTACTACAAAAGACGTTATCTGTTGGGATTCGCATAGGCATCGCTCCTAAGCATTGAAAGCTAAACAAGCCCATTAGGAAGGGCAAGGAACAGAGACTCTAAGAATAAGGTCATGAGCGGAGGCAACTTCAACCTCCTCCCCTTCACTGTGACTGTCACTATATCCATCATCATGGTGTCACCGAGCAACAACACCATCTTTCCGGCCATGAAAAGCCACGTCTCTATCCATAACGGAAACATTCAAAGGCATCACTTTCCAACTTGTCCAAAATATGACAATCCTTACCCATACTATGGTTTCATTATCGAGCTTGCCTATGGACAAGTATAACCGCTCCTTCATCGAGTCATAAAACATAGGAAGTTTCCCGACAACTCCAGCATGTAATTATTATTTTCATCACCTGCGATGGAAAACAAATTCACAGTAAGCCACCAAATGGGTTTCGAAACCATAACTGAAGAGACTAGGGTTGGTGAAACGAGTAGTATCCTTGGGGTGTGAAAATGGAGAGGCGGGGTCGAGGAGCATGCCTCTTCTTCTCCTTTCTCTCTCGATGCAACCCCCCTTCCCCAATGAGCAATTTGGCCTCCCTAAAATAGGACTGCAGATAGGAGAAGAACACACACCATCCACGCATGTTGAGCCTGCATGACCCCTCTCTTTTGAAGCGAGTGCAACCATGTCAGAAAAAAAATACAACCAAGATTCGTGGTTGTGGTGATGGTATGAAATCCACTAAATCCGCCATCCTTTACAGGAGGGTGATTTCCCCATTTTTGTTCATGTTTTAAATACCTAGAGGCATGCGCCCCAACCCCCCAATAATTAACAACTCTTAAATAGTTAATACTTTCCTAGGTAAATCAATATCGCCTCCTCAATTAACGGCTATAAATCAAGGGAATCTAGTAACACCTCCTCAATCAGATATTCTCAATAGTTATAAGAATTCCGACATTTTCAATAATGCCTCCATAATTAATTGCTATAAATCGGTAAATCAATAAGCATAACCGAGTATTGATATACTTTTCCACCGTAAATGTATAATGTTTTCTTTTACATAATATATATCTCCAATATATATATATAATGTTCTCTATTATATATATATATATATATGAGGTTTGTTTCACTATGTAATGCTGCATGATTATATGTAACATTATATGTTCTACATATAATATATATCTCAAACACCCTTGATTAACCTGCAATGGGAGTAACCTCTTTGTGGTGAGGGTTTTCTATTCCTCATATACATATTTATGATTTATTTCTATTTTTACGAGTTTTAATTATTCGTAGGTCTTCAAGGTGGGAGGGGGATGTTACATTTACACCCAATATATAAAACAAATCATCACGTTCATATGCAGTGGGTTCCTCGACCCAATATATCAAAATAAAATATCAATATAATGTCCTAATCAATAGGCTCATGCCTATAAGTGTTAGGTCCAAAATTTGGGATATTAAATCCCTCCCCACTTAGAACAACACCGTCATTGGTGTTCTAGGGACTCTGAATGATATCATGAAACAAGGCAGGGTAAGCCTTTCTTATGGTGGCTTCATTCCCGCAAGTGGCCTCATCGGCCTCAATGTCCTTCCATTGCACTTTTAACAGGACTTTAGTGCACTTCCTAATATGCACCTCTCTTTTGTCCAATATATGAATATGCTTAGGGGAAAACTCACCTTCAGGTTCCACATATAATAAGGACCAATCCACTACACGTTTAGTATCATAAACATATTTCTTTCACAAGGATGCATGGAAAACATGATGGACTCTTACATGCACGGGTAACACTAGCTCATATGCCACTGGCCCTTTCTTGGCCAGTATTTGAAAAGGTCCACAAAATGTAGGTGCTAACCTACCACACCTACCCCAGCTCAACGAGCTTCATTTTGCATTTGCTTTCAAGTAGAGATGATTGGATATTTGAAATCCTTTATCTTTTCTTTTTTGATCCACGCAACTATTCTAGCGGTATTATGCTTATTTAAGGTTCACCTAGACCTTGGTAACAAGATGTTCCAAGTCCATTAATAAATCAGGCCCTAACATGAGCCGATCCACCGGGCTATCCCATGTAACCAGTGTTCTACACTTCCGTCCATATAGTACCTCAAAGGGATTGATCTTGGAGGAGGTCGAAAAACCGTTGTTATACGCAAACTCTGCAAGATGCAGGTATTCTTCCCACTTAGTGGGGTTTTTGATGACATACATCCTAATCATGTCCTCAATAATCTAGTTTACTCTTTCTTCATGCCCGTCTATCTGCGAGTGATAAGAAGTTATAAAGTTCAGTTGTGTCTCTAATTCAGAGAATAAATATCTCCAAAATTTTCCTGTAAACTTAACATCTAGATCTGAGATGATTGCCTTGGGTATCAAATGCAATCTAAATATCTCCTTCAAGAATATATTAGCAATGTTCACTACTTTGTAAGTCGACATCACAGGAATGAAGTGTGTTGATTTTGACAATTTGTCAATTACAAAAAAAATAGAATCATTTTGCTTCTTAATTTTCGGTAGACCGGTGATAAAATCCATACTAATGACCTCCCACTTGCATTTTGGAATGGGTATTGACTGTAACAATCCCGAAGGATGATGATGCTCAGCTTTGATTAGCTCACATTCGTCACATTTTGCGATGGACATCACAATGTCCTCCTTTAACTTATGCCAGAAAAAGCATCTCTTGATGGAGGATATCATTTTTTCATATCTCGAGTGCTCCAATTAGGGTTCTCGATGACATTCCATGAGGATGCTAGACCTAATGTCCCCTCCTTCTGGAATGTACAATATATCATTGCTCCATAGCATTCCAGATTTGTCTACCTTGTATTCTTTTTGTTGTTGAAACAACTTGTCCTCTTCGACTTTCTTGAGGATTTATACATAGAAAGGGTCATCTCTGTTTGCCATTCTAATCCTCTCATGCAAGTATGCATAGGTTTGACTCAAAGTCACCTCAGATATCATCTGATTTCATCAGCTCAAAGCCTCGGTCACCTTCGTAATATCCCACTTGTTGTACCCTGAATACTTTGTAATTGTAAAAATGTTTATTGTAATTGTTCTGGTGAGGAGCTCAAGGCCAAGGCCTCCCATAAACAAGATTAGGAACTCAATATGAGTTAGTTACATAAGAGGATAAACTCAGGAGAGTTCAAAACTTTGACTCAAAAGGAGGGAAACTAAACCCGCTAAAGCTAAGAGCGAAGGGTTGGGGAGCCATCATTTTTTGATACCATAGTCTTGCATACCATCCTTATTATGGAAGTATGAAGGTTAAGTCTCACCCTATAGGGATTCCCACTTCGACAAAATTAGCCCACCTAAGATGCTAAACTTAGTCACTTCACTCTAAAATACGATTAAGCCAGGATGGAAGAGAATTAACATCATTCTTACTTCGAATCAAGAGGGTCGATTCATCATAAGTATAAGATGAAAGAACAAAGAGAAAACAACCAAGGTAATTAACTTCTAAAAGAATAAAATCATATATAGTTTAATTACCTATGAGAAGGATATCTCTGACAAATATTTATTAGGAATTGCAACATGCATTATTTCCTTAACCAATAGGTTTTAGTTCAAGGAAACATTTCAGTAAGACTAAATGACCATTTTGGGATTGGTCGCATGCCCTCAAGGAGGTTACTCGACTGGGAAATTTAGTAGGACCTGCCCTAGCAAAATTAAGGGCAAAATTACTGGCTTGAATGGTGAGGAGTTGGGTGCACCTTAAGGAAATGACCATTCCTCCTTTTTCTTTTTAATAACCTACGATTTCTGTTATGAGAAAAAAAAAAGGAAAAGCCTTGGGAGGAGAGAAGAAAGGAAATGTTAACTAGAGAGGAAAGCATTTGGGGTTTGTGATCCTTGTTGTAAATATACCTTGCTTTCGTCCTCCACATCTCAATACTATTTTCATTTGGGTAGCATCCATCTGAGGTATGGAGTCTATACTCTACTCGACGTTCAACAAATCCGATTTGTATGCAATATTGGTGTGGCTGTAATCATTTATTTCGATTTATAATGCCTCAGTCCTTACTTATGAAGGAATATCGCTTAGATCTCAAACCACCATTTGATTTCCCATGCTGCATGAGCATTTTCTTGAGGGATAGACTTAGATATGAACCCTAGAGTTTGGTTTACAAGCCCATGTATGCATTGTATTGTTGGATCCACTTGGAACGGAATCCACCCAAATGGTTTTCCAATCCTGCACATGCACTGCCATTGGTATTAACCCATCGTGCGATTTTAGGAATCATTTGATTACTGCTTTAAGGCGTGCATTATCATCCTTGAAAAATCAATCTAAAACATACGCTTCATACAGAACAATCTGCTGGGTGTGAGTACATATATTCTAAATTCTTCTTATGTGATTTGCTGCTATGATTGTTGAATGAAATCAGAGCATGATTATTCCAATCTAGGGCAGTATCTAAGCTCCATCGCTTGTGTTTTTATGAACTACGATTTGTGCATATATTTTCTGAACTCCATCAGTTGCTTCCTAGGCATGTAGGTTCTTATATTGAGGATTGATTTTCTAAACTCCTTATAATGGGTATAAAACCTAAACTCTATAATGCATGTGTATATACATGACACTCTCATCTCTGTTGTATACGGTTTAATCTACTACTTCATCCTAAAGGTATGCAAAGTCATTTTGTAAACGGATTGGAGTTATATAAGGGTCTGACCACTTATGTTACAACCTTGATATCTACGATTTAAGTAAACTGATCAAAAGTTATATACATTGTGGATGTCAATTCTGTGCAATTTAAACCTTTGCATGTCAATGGAGTCATGTATGGATGAACCGTATTTTATGAGGATGTTAAAATCAAGGGTTTTGCCACATCATTTCCCATATGCTAGCATGACCAATAGAGTGCTACGTGGCTCTGTTCTAGAATGCTTGTTTTATGTTTTTATATGCCCTTTTTATTTGTCAACAGGCAACAATCCAGCATGCACCTTTAGTGTTCCAATGTCAGTGTCAAGGACTTCGATCTATGCTTACTGCTCCCCTTTATTTGCATAAGATATACGTATATATATATTTATATATCAGCATTTATTTCCATGAATCCCTACATCAGTACATGTGGTTGATGTTGTACATTGGCCTATTTTGTTAATTGTTTTTAGGATTTCCATGTCGGAGGTTGGCATCTGATTGCACCATATGTTACTAGTGCGGCTTAGTACATACTCTGAAATGTCCCCTTATCATTGTACAGGTCTTTATTTATCCTCATGTCCAATATGAGACATGGCCCTCCTTAATTGGGCTTTTTTTAATGGATAATATGAATTCAGAATAAATATTTGACCAATGGAACACCTAGAACCCAGTTTTAATTATATGTATGTGGCTAAGGATTTTAATTCTGAACAAATGTCCCTCATCTGAGTTAAGGGATTCAATATTTTTCATTCAATTTCTTGGGCTAGGAAAAGACTATTCTTAAAACAAATTCAAATAACTGGTTTTTATGATTATTAACTTGCGATCCAAATTATGATGCAAGTTGCATATGTTTTTTATAATTAGAGCTCCAATCTGTATGCAATCTTTCTTGTTTATGATGATCAAGGTTTGGAAGGGAGTTGTTGTTCCCTTTCACTTTTATCAAGGCTTAGATATGACCATTTAGGTATGTCTTTGTTTGAAAACTTAAAAGAATCATTTTAAGTGAGGAGCGTTGAAGGTTCAAATTTTATTAGGAAGACCAAACAAAAGCTATAAGAAATTGATAAGTATTATGTCATAGCCTAATCTCTATAGTGATTAGTCCAGAGATACTCTAGGGAAAGTTTATGAGGATAACAGTAATGACTGGCACAGTGTTGTTGTGCATTGTAATTTTTTAATGAATGAAATGTCACAGGAGGTGACCATTTGGTTTACGTAACCCATGGATTGGGTGAACAACGTATATTTGTGTCTGTCTCATTTTCATGTGTCTGAATTTTTTTTCTTTCCTCATATTGTTTTTCACATATGATGTTGTTCTGTGAATGGATTAGAGTACTGTAAAATATAAATGAAAGAATGTTAGTGATATCCTAATGATCTCTTGTACGCTTAGTAATTCATGTTTAGGTAACTATAATGATGTAATGCTTGTGGTTATGAATAATATCTTAGGAGATTTACATTAAAAAAAATCGTCAATAAACGGAACTATAATATTGTACAATTGAAGGTTATAAGATATGCTATTGATATGAATGAAAGAGCATCTCATGTGATTCATTAATAAGAAATAAATAGTGAATAGTCCGTCGAATCGACCATTTTTGCTTAAGAGGATGATAGCCCAATAACTAGGTATCTTGATGATGGATGCATGGTGGATAAATATTTACCAATAAATAAATAATTAATCCCTTAAGAGAGATCCATATTGTTAGCCAAAGGTTAATGCAGATAAAAATATGGTTAAAATAGCATCTGAGTATCTTATCAAATGACAGTTTGATTGCTACACCTAAGTATTCCGCGACTGAGGGGATTACATAATCATGTGAATACTAGAATGCATAATATGCATGTTTGGTTTATGTTATCAATAGAGATCCTAGTAAATTGGATGTAAATTGCATGCATGGTTTCTGATGAGGAGGATGGATGTAAATTGTCGAATTATTGTTTTACATTACGTGTATTTCTTGTTGATGTAATTGTAACTTTGGAATCTATTCACTTGTATTTCTTATGTATTATAACCCGATGTTTATTATGGGATATATTTGTAATGTACTTAAGTCATGTCATGCCCCGATGTTCCTATCAAGAAGTTTATATAATGTAAAGAAGTCATTTCAATTCAAGGTGGTTAACTTTTCTGTTGTCTAAGGGTTAAAGTCCTCGCAGTTCTGGGGCACTAGGGTTATTATACTCATCTAGTGAAGTCGGCCCTAGTTGGGTTTAGTCGAGAAAGAATTGGTATAAATAAATAGCTAGCCTCTCAATTTATTGCACACTCACTCACACTCAGTTGTAGCGCATAGCTGAGGAAGAGAAACACACTCGGGAAAGGAAGAAAGAGGTTACTGTTGTCGGGAAATCATCTTACTGTTTTTTGGTTTCACTTTGGTGCTAATTCTATATCTGAATAAGTTGTCGGGTTTTATCCATTTATAGTTCCCCTAAGGAAAATAACTGTGTTCATTATCTCTTATGTTTGATTGTTGTGCTTATTGTTCTCTCAGTTAAAGATCCTACTGATATGCTAGCTTAATGTTTAAAATCTAACATGGTATCAGAGCTAACCTGAGAAGAAGACACTGTGCAACTGCGGGAACTAGGGATTCCTATGTTGGGTGGATGGGGCAGACCCGGGTTCTTATGATTTTATCTTCACACCAACAAACAGACCCACAATGTTGGCCCTTTCAGCAACAACCTGCGAACATGTTGTAGTCTCACCCGAAATAGCTATGGGGTGCTGCAGAATCAGGTTTTTGCAGGAGAAAGAGGGATATTACTGTACCTTTAGCCTTAACAGATAATAATTATGCAATACAGAGCTTCGACATTCACTTAAATAGATTTGCAGTTCAGATAAAAAGACAGTCTCTTGGTTAACCCTTAACTGGGAATTCACAGTGAAGTTAATACTTAGCAATTTATCTTACTTTATCATTCATCCACTTATCAAATGCATAAAAACATAAAGGAACAAAATAAAAAGAACCACCACAACACAAGATATACATGGTTCACCCCTAATGTAGGGTCTACGTCCACAGAACTGCGTTTATATTAAACAATCTACAAAACAATACAGTTCTGATCTGCGCACTTAGCTACAGATCTTCTCGACAACCCAAAATTTCATAGTCAGCGATAGAGGTTGTCCACGCACTCAGCTGGGACTTAACCTTAAACCCAAAAATAGACCTTAGCTTCTTCGCATCACATCATCATCATAACACAAAGCTTACTTGACTCCTTTACATAACTTCCTATTTATACAAGTGCACTATTACAATACCATGCGTACCCAAAAACCAGGGGACATTTACAAAAGGAGGGGCTTCGACCCAACCCCGAATCCCCTAAGACTATTTTGGACCGCAATTTCGCTTACAAGCTTTGCACCAAAACCGCGGAGTTTCCAAAATTAAGGACCTTCAAGGTGTGAGCCCCAACAATCCCCTAAGACCCACCAGTGTCCCATCCCCGGACACTCTGCTACTTTTCGGGTGCAAGAATCGTGTTGGCAAAGATAGAAAACTGCTTGTTGAGGCTGCGCATGATATCTTTCGTTGCTTGCTCTTTCTCCACTATCTCCTGCAATGTTGCTGCAGATGCTTCATTGGCCTTTTCCTGTGCAAATGCATCACAATCCTTCAAGAATTTGAGCTGGTTGTATGCAGCAGTGCTCAACTCCAAGGCCTCATTAATGAGGGGCTGCACAGATCTCACTAACAGTGTTTCTTTTCTTCTGCAAGACTCAATTTCTCGCTAGAGCTCATTACTATGATTTACCTTAAGCATCTTCTTCATAGGAGGCAATGTCTTAATTTCTGATTTTACTGCATCCAGCTCTGTCTGTCGATGCTTGATGGTTTCTTGCAACTTTTCTACTTCTGGGTTTTCCTGCAAGTTTGTCCAGGCCTCGACACTTTCGTCTAGTAGCTTTGATGCACTACTCACAAGATCTAAGATCTTCATTGCTGAGGCCTGAATATCTTTGAGACATTGTTCCCTGACCTCTGGTGGACTCTTAGGAATGAGGCGAAGCTGAAGCTCCGCAATCTGGGCCTCATGTTCTAATTTCATCTTCTCTATCTGGCTTCTAGACTCTTGTGCATAGCCTTTCATCTTTACTATTCTTTGCTCCGATTCTTCTTCATCTTGCATGTTGAAGTTAGGAAGACTTTGACACGCCTCATCCAACACTCGCGCTAGTGTAGCCTACTTGTTTTTTGTTTCCCTCTTCTTCTGTTCATCTTCTTTCAACTGTGATTTGAGGCTCTCACTCTGCTTCGTGGTATTCTCTAACTGCATGTGTGTGTAGTTGTCTCATTCTCAGATCTCCTTCATGAGTGTCGATTGAAAAAAAATGTAGCTCCGGCATAGAAAACTTCGTGTAATCTATCTCAACTATCATGCTTACTTGTGATTGAGATGCTACATCAGGTATTATAAGAGCTACACTTGGTACTTGTCCTCTATTGTTTAGTATTTGGCTGTGCATCTACTAGGGCACTGCTTGCGGCAGCGCCAGTTGCTGTTCTTTTCGATAGCTCCTTAAGTTCTGCAATTTGCTGTGCTACGCCAATGAGCACATCAAGATGTTTAGCTTCAAACTCTGTCCATTTGCTGGATAATACCTCTGTAGACTTCGCTAGAGCCTGATCAAGCTCTTCAATCATCAAGCGGGCTCTTCGATGACATTCTTTCCCTTCGACGCCTTAGTTTTCTTTCTGGGCTGAGGCTTAGTAACTTCCTCCACTTCTAGGGACTTGCACTTATCTAGGAAATTAGGGTCTGAAATGGTCTTGACTAATTCTTCTTCTTCTTCACCATTTTTCTCTTCTTCTTCTCCATCAGCTTCGTCATTTCCACCATGGTCACCATCGTTCTGCTGTGACTCACCTTGTTCTTCGCTCTCTTCTAGTGGTTCATTCTGTTGTGGCTGACTAGGATCTATGCCCACATCTATTACTAGAAGGACTGGTATGCCGGGCCTTGTTCCTGCGTCCTTCATCCATTCATCCGGCCACTGCTGAACTACTGCGAGGATGTTTTCCTGGTTCACCATGTACGGTAACTTCCACCATGTATGTTTGTTATCTACATGGGCCTGGATGAAGACATTATGCATATCAGCCTTGAATTTGGCCACTCCATTATACTGAGAAAATAGCTCATTACGAAGCCGCAACGTTTTCAAGATCTCAAATGTAATATTCAGTGAATAGGAGGAAAACATGTAGTTCGTCATCTACTGCAAGTCCTTATCCTTTGAAATCCAAAGAGATGCATACCTTGCTACGCCAGGCATCTCTGGAGACACATCAACAAACTGTGCCTCGGTAGGTTCTCTCCATCCTACCAGTGCAATAAGGACTAACAACCATGAATAATGAAAGGCTCTACCTTTCTCCTATGCATCGCGGACATCTGCAAGGAATTCTCTAGCAATGTACTTTGTCCATTTGTAACTATATCCTTTGGCCTAGTTCGCAGCAATACTGACAATCGGGGCATGTACTTCATTAGGTCTGCACTTCCTCATTAATTTGCATTCTAGAATCTCTGTGGCGTAGCGAATGTTCTGGTGCCGAATAGTCTATGTTTGATACCCTCGATTTCCTTTTGTCAAACCGAAGCGGTCCTTCATGTGCTATTCCAACTTCATGTCTTCGTTCTTTCCAACAAATTCAATCCTAGGATCAGGCCCTTCCTTCGACAAGCCTGTAATCCCATAAATCAGCTCTCCATCAATAGCAATTCTCTGATTTCCTATCCATAGGTGCCCATCATGCACCAATGCCAATAAGTGCTTGACCACCGTGGTAACCTGCGAGCTACGACCAAAGTGGGGGACATTCAACATCTTCAACAAACCAGCTTGATCTATCCCAACAGTCCATTGTTTTACTTCAAGTAACATTGTTCCAACCTCCGGATAATGGACGGAGTGCAAGTATTTCCAAGTGCAAACTGTGGAAACTTCTCACAATCATATGTATCGTGGTTTGCGTACTTGAGTCGATCCACTCTTCCTGTCATCGTTCCGACAAACTTCACACCCTGTGGCAGTGAAGGGGTGAGTAACGTGAACTTGACTGTCCGCTGAGGTGGCTCAATTCCTTGTCGAATAGGTGGGAGATATGGTGGACGCTGCGATGCAATGTTCTCATCCTCACTGAAGTCTTTGAAATCTTTAGGTGGGAGCTTTGCCGAACCAGGAGAACTCATTTGAATCACGGGATCCTCTGGTGTCTTTCCTGATGGTTTGTGCCTTTCTTCGTTTCTCTTAGAGTGAACTTCTTCCTTAAACTTCTTTCCATTATATCATGTCTGCATCGGTTGATTTGTAGCTGGGGAAGTCTCTTCGCAAGGTGTAGATGCAGGTGGGTTCCTCATAAATTTTTGCAGAACCCTCTTTCTGAAATCTCTTAGCAATTGCTTGACTACGTGATCAGCTGACATGGACTCAACTGTGAAACTCAAGAAAATGCGTAATGCAAAAATTGTAGGCATGGGTGTCTTCTTATAGGATCCAAATACCAAATCTGCCATAATTCTGCATTAAAGACACTAAATCTGACCGAGCGGTGGTAGATCTTGTCCAAATGGTGCTATATTTCCCAAATATGGCTGTGAATTTGACCAAAATCTCATTATTACAGGCAGTTAATGCAGTTAACGTACCGGCACCGCCAAATATGACTTTTTCCAATGGTCGAATTTTAAGCTTCGACACACCTTTCTTCTTCAGCACAACCACTAACTTCGGCTTTGGCACAATAAGGAACTTTGACACAATATAGTCCTTCGACACATCTTGACACAAACTTCGATAGAACTTTGAACTTTGACTCATGACATAATTTCTTCCACAACCTTTGACACTTCGTAACTTTTCCAACAATCTGCCGAAGCTCTCTGAGAAAAGCTTCATTATAGTCTAGTACCCAATTTCAACTGTTCTTGGTACTTAGACTCTTATTCTTGCTATTACTTCTGATTAGGGGGTACAGGCCCGTCCCTATACTTCTTTAATCTACTTCCATTCACCATGGAAGGAAAAATTTCTCCATTCAATTTAGCTAACTGAATTGCACCACCATCGGTAACTTTTTGAACTATGTATGGTCCTTTCCAATGTGTCTTGAACTTACCTAGAAACTTCATGAATTTACTGTTGTACAAAAGCACAAGATCACCATTCTGAAAATGCTTCTTCTTAATGTGTCTATCATGCCATGCTTTTTCTCTAGCTTTCTGTACTTGCTGTTGGAAACCTGCAATGAATCTGTCTTCTTCTAGTTCCAGTATGTTCGCAAGCCTTTCATTCAACATGGCTGGATCATCCATCTCTATGAAGGCATATATTCTAAGGCTAGGAACAATGTACTCCATGGGAATAATTGCTTCTTGTCCATATACCAGCCTAAAAGGTGTGTGGCCTGTCAACTTCTTGCAAGTGGTTCTATAAGCCCATAATACTGTTGGAATTCTAAGATCCCAATCATTTCTGTTAACATTGAAAACCTTCGTCAGAGCATGCTCAAGAATCTTGTTAAAGGCTTCGACAGTTCCATTTTCTTGAGGATGGTAGGTAGTACTCTTCTGATGATATACTTGAAATTCTGCGATCAATGCTACAATAGTCTTATTCAAAAAATGTGATCCTTGATCACTCATAAGAAGTCTAGGACACCCAAAACTCGATAAGATATTATCAAATATGAACTTCGCAGCTGTAGCAGTGCTATAGTCCTTGACTGGTTGAGATTTGGCCCAACGAGTAAGGTAATAAGTTGCTATAATAATCTATCTTGCTCCAGATTTCTTTGCAAGGGAATTGATTGGTCCAACAAAATCAATAGCCCACTTGTTAAATGCTTGTAAAGTTATCTGTGGAACTAGAGGCATCTCATCCCTCCTGGATGGTTTACCTATCCTCTGAAAGATATCATAGCTGTGGAAATACTCTCTTTCATCCTTATGAATCATAGGCCACCACAATCCAGCTATAAGAATCTTTTGTGCTGTAGCTTTTCCTGCATAATGACCTCCTGCTGCTCCAGAATGTGCCTCAGCAAAAATCAATCGCTTATCATGCTCCAGGACACATCTACGCAGTATTTCATCTAGTCCCATCGTATATAGCTATCCTGCTATCAAGGTAAAGTCAGATGCTCTAACCACCACCTACTTCTTCTACGACGTTGTCATATCAGAGGGTGAAAAACCTGTAGACAAGTACTGAACAATATCCTAAAAATAGTCATCAACCATCTGGATGGAAAACAACTGGGCATCAGGAAGACCTTTGCCCAAACTAGTGGGCTCTTCTCCTGATTCGAGCCTCGACAAGTGGTCAGGACCCACGTTAAGTCTTCTTGGCTTAACTATGATCTCAAAGTCATACTCCAAAAAAAAAATCAGCCATCTGCATATCCTTCCACCTAACACATGCTTGTTAACCAAACACTTCAAATCAGAATGATCAGTGAACATCTTAAAATGAGATCCTAACAAATAATGTCAAAATTTCTGCAAGGCATAAACCATAGCTAAACCTGCTCGTCTGTCGTAGTATAATTCTTTTCTACTGTGGACAATTTTCTACTTGCAAAAGCAATAGGGTGATCAATATTACCTTCATTTGACTGAGCCAATACTATACCTAAAGGAATGGAAGATGCATCAACATGAACATGAAACTTCTTACTCCAGTCAGGAAATACTAAGATAGGGGCAATTACCATCTTTTCTTTCAAAATATCCAAGCTTTCCTGACATTCAGGTGTCCACTCAAAATTAATATCTTTCTTCAATTTCTTTTCCATAGGGGTTGTAATATGAGCATATCCTTTAATGAATTTCTAGTAATATCCAGTATGACCAAGCGTAGTGCGAAGTTGCTTAACAAACTTTGGAGGTGGAAAGTTCACAATAATGGCTATCTTTGCAGGATCCACCATCACTCCTTGCTTGCATAGAATGTGACCTAGCAGAATTCCAAAAGGTGCACAAAAGATACACTTCTTCAGGTTCAATGAAATATGATGTTGTCTACACTTGTCCAACATAAGTCTTAAACTAGCTATATGATCTTTCAATAAACCAAAGATAGTCCAATGATCAAAGTAAACTTCCAAGAACTTATGAATAAATTCCTTAAATGTAGATATGGCTACTCTGGAAAATATAGCAGGTGCATTCTTCAATCCAAAGGGCATAACAATATACTGAAAAGATCCCATTTCTGTAGCGAAGGTTGTTTTATGTCGATCCTCTGTAGCAATTCTGATCTGATGGTAACCTGAAAATCCATCAGTGAAAGAATACAGTTCTTTACCTCTGACATTGTCTAAAACTTCATCTGTAAAGGGAGTAGGAAAAGGATCATGTAAACAAGCATCATTCAGCTTCCTCATATCAACGCAGATTCTAATTTCTCCCTTGGTCTTTTTTTCTTGTACCACCATAGGGCTGACCCATTCGGACTCTTCTACAGGCTCAATGATTCATGTAGTGAGCATCTTATCTAGCTCCATCCTGACTTTTTCTTTATACTTAGGGTTCAACCTATAAGGGCGTTGCTTCACAGGCTTCACATCAGCTTTCAAAGGTATTTTTATTACTCCTATATCACCAAGGATACCTTTCATTTTTTAGAACTTCGTCGGAAATAAGTCCTGATACTCATGGAGGAGTTCAGTCACTTTGCTCACCATTTCTTCATCCCAATAATCTCCAATGGTGGCGTACTTAGGCATTTCTTCTGATCCAATGTTTACTTTCCTTGTTTTCATGGGCTAAGTTACTTCAGGTGATTCGATTGCTAGTCCATGTACTTCACAATGTCCTTCTGAGTCAGGAATATTAATGTTGTGAGGGTCATCGTCTTCATCAATGGCGAGGTTATAGCATTCTACTACATTAGCTTCTTGTTCCTTCCAATCAGGTTGGTACTCGGCTATTTATTTATCATGAAACACCTTAGTATGCATCAACCTAATAGCTGCATCCAAATCAGGGAAAACCTCATTAATAGAGAATGTGAGCACAAAACTATCAGCAAGGCTAACCCAACTTATAGTACCATGGCGAAGCTCCACCTCTGCATACCAGTTCTTTGCTACAAGTTCTAGAGTGTGTATAAATCTATGTACCCATTCTTCACAAGGTACATGCAGCCATGCTTCATAACACTGCTCCAAATGTTCCTGAGGGCTGGTCTTACCATTAAATATGCTTCACACCTCCTGAGGTTGATCCATGAATCTCAGGTGAAGAAACTTTTGACAAGCGCTCCAACTATGAATATACCTTTTATGACCATTCCACCATCTGGAAGCCGTGGCTCTGAATACTGAATCTAAAGTCTCCATTTTCTATGAATCTGGTACTTGCTCTGAGAATTGTACAATAAAATCTTCTGGGTCTGTCAAGCGATCAAAAGTAGGTAAGATTCTTGTCTGTGAGCCAACCCATCCAATAGACTTAGTAATTCTTGCACATTGATGTCCATGTAGCTCATAAATTCGATTCTACCAATTCGCTAGGCCTTCGTCGGAATCAGTCATGCAAGAACTGTCACATTTCCAATCCATTATACCTTTAGCAGTAGGGTTAACATAGTCTTCTTCTTGAGCTGTGATGTTGTAAATATGATCCAAAACATCCTGATATTCATCTCTGATTGGCTCTGTATACCGTTCTCCTTGAGAAGGGTCCAACAGTACTATGACTCTCAAGGATTTTCCTTCAAAAGTCATCTGTCTATTTTTAAGATTGATTACTACATAATTGTCTAGTGCCCATTCAATTCCTAACAATGCTGGATAGGGTTTTTCTATCATCAATTATTTCAATGACTTCAAAATCTTCTAAGGTACTGACTCCATCAATATCCACTAGTACACTAGGGAATATTCCCAAGGGCACAATATTCTGCTGATTGGCTAATATCAACTGTATATGGGACCATTCAAGCGTAGGTTTTCCCATTTGTTCCCATGTCTGCTTAGTTAGGACATTCACTTCTGATCTCAGGTCTAAAATAATATCAGTCATGTCATAATCTCCTACCTAAGCATGCAATCTCATTTCTTTTCCAATCCTTCTAACTCTATTAATATTTTTTCCTCTATAAAAGCTTCGCTGAGGTGCTCAAGACTCAATAACTTTATGTAACTCATTCAAAGCATTCTGATTTCTTAATAGCTTCATACAACTCTGTAAAAATGATGTCAGTGTACATACTTGATCCGGCGAGGCTTCTTGAAACTGTAACTACTGTCGATGCTATTGCGTAGTTGCTAATTATGTTCTCGGATCAGCAAATTCCTTTTTAGCTTCCATAAATGTTCCTTTTTCTATTCCAACATCGAAGGTTGGAATTTTCTTTGGGGTCTTACAGACCCAAGGCTCGTCAAGCTATTTCCCCTTATTCTACACTTGCATCGTAGTTCCACTCCTTGTAACAATGTTAAGGGCTGGGACAGGTCTTTTCTCTGCAGCAATCATCTGAACATTCTCAGTAGGAGTGCCATTTCTTTCTTGTATCTTGGCTATCAACTATGGGCATTGCTCAATCACATGATCTACTGCTCTGCAATATCGACATGTCATAGTTGGGTTCTGACATTCTCTAGCTACATGTCCTACCTGATTACAGTTATAGCAAATAATTTGGCCCCGTCCTCTTCCAGGCATACAACCATGTCCATGACCTCTGAAATTACCACCACGGTAACCATATCCATCATTGCCTTGTGCATCGGTTTGTACCCTATAACGATCATAGGTTTGCTCTCTCATGAGGTCAAAGCTACGACATTCACCTTCGTTGTATCCAACTGACTTACAGAACTTGCAGTAAGGATTCTTAGGTACTTGAACATATCTCTACAGCAGATAGAAATCTTTAGGTCGATGCTGGCTAGTTGTTGTACATATCTCACAATATAGGACATTGGGGTTAAACGGGTTCAGTGCACCAGTATTCAAATAATTTCTTAATGCAGCACATTGTTCTTTGTCATGACCTTCTGTCTTACATCATGTACACCAAACCTCTTCTCGAATAGATTTCCCTTTTTTCATGTCGCAAATCTCCAAATCCATTTCTGCTAACTGTGCCTATATCTGGGCTATTCCAGAATTATCTCCAATAGGAGTTGTTTCAAGTTTCATAGCAATTTCCAACGCCTCTTGCTGATCAACAACCTTATGTTGCACAAGTGGAGTCCTGATATGAGGCAATAGTGCTGCAATGAACCATTCTTTATGTTGTTCTGGTCCACTAGTGAAACTAAATTGATCCAACAGAACCTTGAACCTCTGATCAAAGTCCCAAATTGATTGACCTCACTTCTGCTGAATTTCTTTCAGTTCAGTTATACACTGTGACTCTGATTTAGGCTTCTTGAATTCTTTGATAATTGTTTTTTTGATATCAGCCAAGGTATAGTTCTGAGTACTGGAAAAATTCATAAAACAGGTCAAAGCTCGGTCTCTGAAAGAGGTGACCATCTGCGCTCTTCTTGTATTTTGATCCATAATATTCTTAGCAGTCCAAACAGCTTCGCATAAGAACCAAAACTGCTCTGGATCCTCTGATCTAGTTCCTTTAAATACTGGGATCTTGATATCATCATTCACATGGGCCATAGTGAATCAAGGGGGAAGAGGAGGGGGAGGAGGAGGAGGAAGACTGATAAGAGGGGGGATACTGGTAATAGGAGGAAGGGAGCTTACTGAATTAGACTGACCTATGACAGGACTACTCGGGCTAGGGTTACTTTTAGACTGCGAAGGGTTCTGAGGGATAACAGATCTTCGCTGCAGAGTTATAGGAGGGTTTCCAACAAAAGGGGTTTCTTCAGATTTAGATTCTTCTGGACTTAATGAGGTATAATCTATATTATAGCCTAGGGTATAGGATCCAAGAGTTCTCTTGTATCTTTTACCGTTGCGAAGCAAACCACTTTGCTCGTCGAAGTCACTTTCGCTTCCAAACATAGGTTAGTAGCAATAAATCTAGCAATCTGATTGGATAAGCAATATGTCTTTCTCAGCCAAGAGAATTTTAATTTTTAGAATTAATGAATTCAGGTACTTACCCCTTGGTCCTTTGAAAAACTGTCTTTCTGCTTCGCTGAAAGAAGTATGTGTGTCGATGGCGAACTCCGTCACAAATTCTTCAAGGGTTCGCGTTGTCTAGAATTCAACAGCTCTTGATACCGCGTTGTTCACACTTTTAAACGGCTTAATTCTTTCTGGAATCCAGTCAGGAGACTGATCTTTTTTTAAGTTTGTCTTTCTTTCTGTCAACCTGGATAACCACTGGTGCAATTCTATGTGGATACTAGCAAAGAAAATTTCATAAATATCAGTAAAAATGTACCTTTGAAAGAAGTCATCTGAGCTATGACGAGAGTCCTTATTATCTTGTTCAGCAAATTTCAGATAAGTATCTTCAACCCAGTCACTGATTTCTTTTACTGAGGGCCTCCAAAACATATCCCTCCAGGTACGATGTAGATCCCTCTTGAAGCACATATTGGTTTAACCAGCAATGAAACCAATTTGTTGGGCAAATGGGGCAGACCCGGGTTCTTATGCTTTTATCTTCACACCAACAAACAGACCCATAGTGTTGGCCCTTTCGACAACAACCTGCAAACAGGTTGCAGTCTCACTCGAAATGGCTATGGGGTACCGTAGAATCAGGTTTCTGTAGGTGAAAGAGGGATATTACTGTACCTTTAGCCTTAACAGTTAATAATTATGCACTACAGAGCTTTGACATTCACTTAAATAGCTTCGCTGTTCAGATAAAAAGACAGTCTCTTGCTTAACCCTTAACTGGGAATTCACAATGAAGTTAATACTTAGCAATTTATCTTAATTTATCATTCATCCACTTATCAAATGCATAAAAACATAAAGGAACAAAATAAAAAGAACCACTACAACACAAGATATACATGGTTCACCCCCAGTGTAGGGGCTACGTCCACAGAACTATGTTTATATTCAACAATCTACAAAACAATATAGTTCTGATCTATGCACTCAACTGCAGATCTTCTCAACAACCCAAAACTATGCACTCAGTGGTAGAGGTCATCCACACACTCAGTTGGGACTTAACCTTAAACCCAAAAATAGACCTTAGCTTCTTCGCATCACATCATCATCATAACACAAAGTTTACTTGACTCCTTTACATAAGTTCCTATTTATACAAGTGCACTATTACAATACCATGGGCTTAAAAACCATGGGTACCCAAAAACCAGGGACATTTACAAAAAGAGGGGCTTTGACCCAACCCCAAAGCCCCTAAGACTATTTTGCACCGCAACTCCGCTTACAAGCTTCGCACCAAAACCGCGGAGTTGCCAAAATTAAGGACCTTCAAGGTCCGAGCCCCAACAACCTATTTTATTTATCTCTCCCCACATGTTTTTAGCTGCAGGAACTAAGCAGGTATGTATACTATGTTTCTTTCATTGACGACCTTTCTAGGAAGACATGGATTTACTTCAAGAAGAAAAAAGATGAAGTTTTCAACAAGTTGAAGGAATTCAAAGCCTTGATCAAGAACCACAGAAAAAAGAAGATCAAGACCTTTCGATTAGATAATGGCAGAGAATTTACATCAAATTAATTCAAAGACTTATGCAAAGAATCAGGGATTAAGAGGGATTTATCCACTCCTTATAATCCACAACAGAATGGCATTGCATAAAGGAAGAATAGAACTATCATGGAAGCTGCAAGAGAAATGCTTCATGATGAATATCTTCCTATGCATCTATGGGTAGAAGCTGCTAGAACGGTGGTGTATGTATAGAACCATACTCCACACAGAGTAATCAAGAACAAGACTCCTGAAGAAGTATTCTTCGCCAAGAAACCAGAAGTTCGCCATCTCAGAATATTCGACTGTCCAGTGTACATACACATTCCAAAAGAGAAGGGAACAAAACTAGATCCTTGAGGAAAGAAGGGTATATTTGTGGGATACTCTGAAAGCTCGAACGCTTACAGAATATACTTCCCAGGATACAAGAAGATTGACATCAGCAGGGATGTAACATTTAATGAAGACACATCTTACAATAAATCCATAAAGAAACCTACTGAAGATACTGAAGAAGCAGAAGCACCCAGAATTCATGATACAACCATGAATGAAGAAATTCAAGAAGAATATCAAGAATTTGAAGAACCACAAAGACCTGTAGATCCACCTCAAGAGAAGAATCCTCACAAGAGGAATCATGCTTGGGTACAAGAAATTATCCAAGGTGTGTAAATATATGGGGCTCCATAAGAGAATCACAAAGAAAGAAAGTTAACCATATCTTGCTCCAAATATGTAGCCTTACTATGTGACTTTATCAATGAAAAACCTTCCAGTTATGAAGAAGCGGTAGAACAGAAAGAATGGAAGGATGATATGATTGAAGAATATCAATTGATCATGAAGAATGATGTTTGGGATGTTGTCCCAAGAACATAATGCAAGTTGGATGTAACTTCAAAATGGATCTACAAGATCAAGCGTGCTGTAGATGGTAGCATAGAGAAATATAAGGCAAGATTCATGGCTCGTAGTTTCTCCTAGAAGGAAGGAATAGATTATGAAGAAACCTTTGCACTTGTATCCAGATACACTTCCATCAGATCAGTACTTGCTTTGGCTGTAGTGATGAAACGGAAGATACACCAAATGGATGTCAAGACTGCGTTCTTGAATGGTTTAGTGGAAGAGGAAATGTATGTATAACAACCAATTAGTTTTGAGACCCATGACAAGGATTCTCATGTGTGCAGATTAAAGAAAGCCCTGTGTGGTTTGAAACAGACACCCAGGACATGGTACGGTATATTCGACAACTTTCTATCCAGTTTGGGCTTTACCAAGAGTAAAGAAAATTCCAATCTTTACTACAAGGTTGAAGATGGCAACCCACTGATGCTCCTATTGTATGTAGATGATCTGTTTGTAATAGGTATGGACGGGTTGATTGTTGATACGAAGAAAAAGCTTGCTACCAAGTTTGAAATAAAGGACTTGGGTATGATGCATTATTTCCTAGGTATGGAGGTGTGGTAGAATGTGGACGGAATCTCCCTCTGATAAGGGAAGTATGTAGTAAAGATCTTGAAGAGATTCAGGATGATGGACTACAAGGCCATGACCACACCTATGGCATCAAACCTGAAGCTATTGAGTGATGCTTCATTAGAGATGGTTGATGCTACAATGTACCATCAGATGATTGGGTCCTTGATGTACCTGACAAACACAAGACCAGACATTTGCTTTGCTATGAACACCTTGACCCAGTTCTTGACAGATCCGAGACATGTTCACTTGATTGCTGCAAAGCATATTCTGAGTTACCTGAGGGGTACAATTGATTATGGGCTCAAGTACAAGGAAAATTAGAAGATTAAACTGGAGGGTTATGTTGATTCGGATTGGGTAGGAACTGCCATTGATAGGAAGAGCACTTCAGGATGTTGCTTTAGTATGGGATCAGGTGTGATCTATTGGTTTAGCAGGAATCAATCCTGTGTGGCACTGAGTACAACTGAAGCAGAGTATGTTGCGACTCATTCAGCTAGTTGTGAGGTAGTATGGTTGCAGAAGCTACTTGTATACATTGTGACAACTAGATTTGCGTGAAGTTGTCACAGAATCCAGTGTTCCATGACAAGTCAAAGCATATCAAGATCAAGTATCACTATATCATGGATATGGTCTAGAGGGGAGCAGTGAATCTCTAGTATGTTACAACAGAGGAACATATATCTAATGTGTTGACGAAGCCATTGTCTAGGATGAAGTTTGAGTACTTTAGGGAGAAGATTAGTGTTCTCCATATCGATTTTTCCTCAAAGATAAAATGATGAGACCCATAGCCATTCTGACATGGTGAGATGATTGGTTCCTTCCATGGTCATATGTAAGGGTTGAGCCATTCTGTCATGGTGAGGGGATTGGTTCCTTCCATGTCAGATGTGAATGTTGAGCCATTCTGATGTGACTGTAGGATTGGTTACTACATGATCAGAAGTAAAAACTGAATTCCATTCTGGGAATGGAGGTTCCTGTTCAGTTACCAAGTAGCTTAGTCTGGGACTGGGGGCCATTTTGATAGGACTGTAGGATTGGTTCCTACATGATCAGATGTGAGTGCACGCCCTTCTGACATTGGTTGTTAGATGTAAGTGCAGAGCCCTTTCGGCATAAAGGATTGGTTCCTATCATGGTCAAATATAAGTGTTGAGCCTTTATAACATTGGTTGTGAGATGGAAGTTTAGAGCATTTTGGCATGGATGATTGGTTCCTCGCATGGGAAACTGTAACTGTTGGGCCTTTCCGATCATTGGTTGATGGATGTGAGTGATGGGCCTTTCTAACAGGGTTGTGGGAGGTGTTCCCACATGGTCAGATGTGAGTGCTCGGTGTTTCCTTTCTAATAAGATTATAGGATTGGTTCCTACATGATCGGATATAAGTGCTAGGCAGGCCATTCTGACTTAGGGTCAGATATAAGTGCTGGAAAATACCTGCACAGAGGGTAGGCCTACAACCAGCATGAAAAAGGGTTGGCTTTGTAGAAATTCCCGTGACAAGAAAAATCATGACATCGAACCCATGAAGATTTAGTGTTGATGATCTAGCAAAGATGATCTAGATTGAGGGATGATCCAGATCCAGAGATGATCTAGATTGAGGGATGATCTAGATCCAGATGAATATGACTTCAATATATATATTAGTTGAAGGTGAATATGATTAAGACTCGATGATGATCCAGATGATACAAAGAAGAAGACTTGTGCTGATAAATTGTGTCAAGAGAACACCTTTCTAGTTAAGAGGGAGTGTTGATGTAATTATAACATTGGAATGTATTCACTTGTATTTCTTATGTATTGTAGCCCGATGTTTATTCCAGGATATATTTGTAATTTAATTGATTCATTTCATGCCCCGATGTTCCTATAAGGAAGTAGCTATAATGTAAACAAGTCATGTCAAGTCAAGGTGGTTAACTCTCCTATTGTTTAAGGGTTAAAGTCCCCACAGTTACGTGGAACTAGGGTTATTAGACTGACCTAGTGAAGTCACCCCTAGTTGGGTTTAGTCAAGTCAGGTATTAGTATAAATAGAGAGCTAGCCTCTCTATTATAGCACACTCACTCACGCTCAGTTGTAGCACATAGCTGAGGAAGAGAAATAAATTGGAGAAAGGAAGAAAGAGGTTACTGCTATCGGGAAATCATCTTACTATTTTTGGGTTTCACTTTGGTGTTGATTCTATCTTTGAGGAAGTTGCGAGGTTTTCTCCATTTATGGTTTCCCTGAGGAAAAACACTGTGTTCATTGTCTCTTGTGTTTGATTTATGTGCTTGTTTTTCTCTCAGTTAAAGATCCTAATGATTGCTAGGTTAATGTTTAAAATGTAACAGTTCTAACATTATCGAATCTGATTATACATGCTTCATTGAAATGCCATGTAAAATCTGACACTAACATGATTGAATCCTTTTGTAGTAAAAGTGAAACAAAAACTTTACCCCTTTTTCACACCTAATGGCATTGAGGCATAAGGGGTATGTTATAGATGGTATCCGAGCTATAGGTGAAACACTTGGGCCTAATTGAGCTCAAAATGCTCCTTCATATTTTGTTTTAGGAACTAACGATTAAAATTTGCTTCATGATAACAGAAAATAACAAGTTCATATTGTTCTGTAACATAGGTATCTTAAGATGTACCAAATGCAGATATTTATTGACCTTGTAGTTGTACAGGAGAAGGTGGAATATCTTCTCAAGATCACAATGAATATGGCCCATTACCTTCACCACTTCCATATCAGGCCCAATAACACAAGTACATAGGTATCTTGCTATTTCCTTGATTACTTTCAAAGAGGTTTTGTGGACGGCTAAGACGATTGGTTCATCTCTATTTGAATTGCACAAATAAATGTTAGTGGTGTTAAAGCTACCAATAATAACATTATATAAATTATGAAACACCTTTTCCATTTGGAATTTCATGTAAACCAGGAACAAATAATTGCACTAAATTGTGTGGATACATCGACACATGTTAGTCGAACAGCTACGATTCGATATAGATGTTGGTAATGGAATATTTTGGTTGAGGTGCATGACTAATTATAGCCTAAGGAAATTTACTAATTGAGCATTTATATCAAAGGTAGGAGGAGGTAATTGGTCTCAAGATTTGGGTCCATTAGTTCGAACAAAACCCTTTCACCTATATGTATGCACATAACTAGCATACGACCTTGGGCCCTAAAAGCACATGTCATAGGGAAGAATCATGTTTCATTATTGTTAATATAGTATGGCTATAATGAAATAATAAATCTGGCAATGGTTAGTTGTTGCACATAAAAAAATGAATGATGAGAGAAGTGAATGCTATTCGGTTTTTAAACCTATGTGTAACAATAAATTCCCAGAAAGTGAATGTTAACTTCTTTATCATTGTTGGAATATAGTCCGTCAGGATTATATTTTGTAAATAAATAAATGAAAATGAATAGTTATGTAGGAAGCTGAAAAGGTTGGTCAGAAGATGAAACTCAACCAGCATATGTAATGCATAAATAAATTCTTTGGCTATGAAATAAATGAATTTGGGAGTTATTATCCAACAGTGGTATCAGAGTAGCACCTGCCATAACTCCTGCTGTTAAGTTTCAGTCCTGGCAACCTGTATGCTTGCCAGTGCATTGCCAAACAGCTGGCCCATTAATGGTGTCTACCTTTTTCTATGAATTGAATGTTTTGTTCTTGGTGTATCTCCTACATTCCTGTTGCACGCACTCTGATTTATTCTACTGCTCATCTCCATTCTGCCATATGCGTTATTCACATGAGTAATTCAGCCAACGTTAAGGAATGTTTTGAGTGTCTTATTGATTGCATTCATTACCATGCTGTGCGTTGAGGAATATAACGATATTATATTAACCCTAATTCATTCCACGCTCTAGTTTCATCTCGTTGTTGGTTTGTATTCATTTGTATTTGTGACTGGGAGAAGTCCTCACCATAATCAGTTGATTTTCTTATGGAGCGTGAGCCTCTCGCTTCTCCTTAGTTTATGCGTTGATTTTGTTGTGTTGAAGAACATCATGGATACCTCTATATTCCAGGGTTTCATGCCTTCGCTGACCTGCATTGTGGTATTTAGCATCCACATGAGATGCAACCTGTGTGGATGGAAGCCCTTTCTTCAAAGTTATGTGAACATATCATCTGCGAGAAATTACTACGTTTGAGTTTTGGAGCAGTCATGGTATGATGTATCATTCTAGATCCACGCTATAGACTTGTTGAAGACTAAGATTGACACATGTGGCCTGTCAAAGTTTGTGTGATCCATTTGCTTCAGTCATGGGTCACTTCACTCTACATCTATTAACTCGTGATATCGTTGAAGACTGTGTGCATAAATATTGGTTTCTTGGAAGTTGAGTCAAGATCGATATTAATTGAATGTGCACCTTCATAAGGATTGGATAACCTCGACACCATCGAGATTGTGAAGGACCAGTTTGCAATGGAGATTCCAGAGGAAGAAGTCGACACCCTCTAGTTTCCCGTGTTTTGCTAGGGTTCTGCTTTGTGATCTAGTTCTACGGCCTGCAAAGAAGAAATATCAGTACTTAAAGTTGAGAATATGTTGAATATGATGAGTCTTGTTGCTACAAGCCTGTTGAAGACCGGTGATTGAAGGCTAAGGATCATGCCTTTACATTTGCGTGAAGGTAACTAGTTGCATATTTTTGCCCAAATTATGACCGTTGGGCATACATAAAACTTAATTTTTCCCTAGTTATTTGCATGGAGTGTAATTTGAAAAGTTTGAAACACTTCATCTGTGTATTGAACTGTGAACGATGAGTGGATGTTGTATGAGCCCAATCTTGATATATGAGTTATGATTAGTGTGGAGAAATAAATGTATGCTGTGATTGTTGTATTGGAGCTGCGTATATATGTTGCATATTTGAACTATGAGTTTAATTGGAAACTCTAAGTATATTTTTTATATGCGTGCTGCGTATTGGAGCTGTGAGTATATATGCTGCATATTTGAGCTGTGAGTTTAATTGGAAAGTCTAAGTATATTTTTTATATGTGTGCTGCATATTGGAGCTGTGAGTTTGAATCTATGTATTGGAGCTAGCTGCATACTGCTGGAACATTGAACAAAACTGGAGCGTGAACCAAAGAGTTGAGAAGACTGCTACAACCTCCAAGGTGACTATAATTTTTTCTCTATGAAGAATCCAAGTGAAGCTAGGTGCTTTTGATTATTGTGAAGAATCCAATTTTGAAGACTATAAGTGAAGCTAGGTTCTCTTGATGTGTACCTTATTTTAAGTTTGAAGTGCTGCATAATTGTGTGTGATCATTGTGAAGTCTGTGCACTTACCATATAAACTGTACTGTAAAAAAATTGTTTTAGTTTGATGTAAATACTATGGCAGGGACATATACCTACATAGTGAATAGAGCTTATTAAGACATTGTTTCTAGCTAGTGCAATTGTAATTTTACAAGGACCGTATTGTAAAAAGTAGCAGAGACTTAGACCTGCACCTTTACTCTTTCTTCTTTTTCTCCTAGTGTTTTAGTTGCAAGATTCATCACAGAAGATGCAATCTATAGCATCTGTAGTTGGTGCCACTCTCTCTGGCAAAGATCATCCCAAAGGAGAAAGCAGCAAGAGAGGCAGAGGAGGTAGAAACAACTCTAGCAAAAGATCAGATTTGCATTGCAAGCATTGTGGAAATATTGGACACACACCAGACCAGTGTTGGGCTTCGTGGGACTCCATCAAAGACAGACATAACCAAAAGTAAGATGACAATAAAAACCAAGATGCTAGTAAATCTTAAGATTCTGCTCATTGTATTGTTGCACATTGTAATCTTGGTATTAATGAATTGACTTCACTTTCATCTTACAAATATTGTTGGCTACTTGATACTGGTGCAACATCGCACATGAATTTTAGAAAAGACTGTTTTGAAAAACTTAATGGAACAATAAATGGCATAGTTTAATTTGCAGATAAGTCAAGTCTTAAACCAAAGGGAATGGGCACCATTCGGCTGAAGATGCCTGGATTCCCTGATTTCTTGTTGAAGGATGTTCTTTATCTTCTAGAGTTGCAAAGAAGTCTGTTGTCCTTGGTGGAGATTCGACAGCAAGGCCATTCCATGCACATGTTTGATGGAATCGTAGAAATAAGAAAGTCCTCTGACAACCAAGTCATCATGACTGGATACGAAGATGGGAAACTGTTGAAGCTAAAGGGTTCATCTGCAAGGGTTCAGAACTATGCCTACCTCTCTCGGCATGGAGAAGGTAATTTGTCATCAAGTTTATTGTGGCATGCAAGATTTGGTCATCTGAATTATAACAGTCTTCGTTTGTTGAGAAAGAATGGTGTATTTTGTTTTCCCACCATTCCCAAAGATAAGAGCAAATGTGATGAATTTATATTAGGGAAACACAGTAAGCTGCCATTCCATGAATCTAATTTTAGAGAAAGTAGGAAATTAGAATTAGTGCATTCTGATTTATTTGGCCCAATGCCAACTTTTTCTGCTAATGGGAATAAGTATTTTATGACCTTTGTTGATGACTACTCAAGAATGTGCTGGATTTACACATTAAAGACAAAATCAGAAGCATTTCAAACATTTAAGAACTTTCATCCATTGATAGAAAAACAAGCACAATAAAAAATTGGTACACTTCGTACTGACAATGGGAAAGAATACACTTCAAATGCTTTTGAAGATTATCTTCACCAACATGGAATTGCACATCAGACTACAGTTCCCTACAATCCTCAACAAAATGGTGTAGCAGAAAGAATGAACAGAACCATAATGAACATGGTACGCTCAATGATGTTTTTTAAGAATGTAAAACTAATGTTTTGGGGTGATGCAGTAAAATGTGCAGCCTATTTGAGAAACAGAAGTCCCTCAAATGCTCTTGATAACAAGACTCCACATCAAATGTGGTTTGGCCATCTCCCTTCGGTCAGGAATCTCAGAGTTTTTGGTTCCACCTATTATGCCTTGATTCCAAAAAAGCAAAGAAACAAGCTTGGTGCTCGAAGAAGGAAATGCATTTTCTTGGGGTACGAAGAAATATCCAAGGCATACCATCTGTATGATGAGGTAAACAAGAAGTTTGTTATTTCCAGAGATGTCATTTTTCTTGAAACTAATAAAAATGTCCATTCCATTGAGAGACAACTTGATCATTTGGAAAAATATCCTCATCCAAAGAAATATTCTGAAAATGCATATGAAATTCCAAACCTTGAAGGGGGGATTCCTATTCTGGATCAACCTTTGAAATTTCCATATGAAGCACCAACTCCCCCACATGAAGAAGTTCCTGCTACTTCAACTCAACAAGAGATTTAACTGGATGATGTGATTGAGAGAATTGGAAGACTCTGAATCAATGATGAAGCACCACCAACTGATCAACAAGGACCATGACGGAAGATTCCTAAATGGGCCACTAACACACTTGAAAGTGTCCATTCGGATGAAGTTGGAAAGATGGGAACAAGAAGTTCAAAAAGACATGAAGATAGAGGAGAAGCAGATAATTTAGGTGATGACATGAATGTATCATTTGATTGTGAATTTAATTTATCTGCTAACTTTGAACCAAATTCCTTTAAAGAAGCTTCTACTCGATTTGAGTGGAAAGAGGCTATGCAGAATGAGTATGATGCACTCATGAAGAATGGAACTTGGAAGCTGGTTGACCCTCCAGTTGGAACCAAACCAATTGGCTGCAAGTGGGTGTACATGAATAAATACAGATCAAATGGCTCACTTCACAAGCACAAAGCGATGCTTGTAGCAAAAGGCTATGCACACAAGGAAGTAATTGACTATGAAGAAACGTTTTCTCCTACAACAAAATGGAATACCATCCGTACCTTACTCTCTTTAGCTGCTCAGAATGGGTGGAAAGTTCATCATTTGGATGTGAAGACTGCTTTCTTGAAAGAGAATGTTTTCATGTCTCATCCAGAAGGATTTGTTGTGAAAGGAAAAGAACAAAAGGTATGCAAGCTTGTCAAATCCTTGTATGGCCTAAAACAAGCGCCTCGCTTGCTAAATTTCGAATATTTTGATCTTGATAATGCAACACTGTTTATAAACAAAGTTGGAAGATCTGTTGTGTATCTTGTGGTGTATGTAGATGATCTTTTGATGACAAGGAACAATGAGAGCTATATAGCATCCATAAAGAAATATTTGAAAAAGATCTTTGAAATGACAGATATGGGACATCTCCACTATTACTTAGGAATTGAAGTCACTCAACATCTTAAGTACATATTCCTATCTCAGAAAAAATATGTTGGAGAACTACTAGACAAATTTTGCATGACAGAATGCAACCCTATCTCTACTCCAATGGAACAGAAAATGAAGCTCACATCAAGCGAAGGAAGAGAATTTGAGGATGCAACCAAGTATTGACAACTTGTAGGAAGACTTATCTACCTTACAACAACTAGACCAGATATTTCTTATGTTGTTGGCATACTTTCAAGGTTCATGCACAAACCTTGTGAAGGACACTGGTCAGCTGCAAAAAGAGTTCTAAGATACTTGAAGGGGACTCAAGACGTTGGACTCAAGTACTCTAAAGTGGATGAATTCAAACTTATTGGGTACTCAGACTCATATTTTGATGGCAATAAGGAGACAGGAGTATCAACTTCTAGATACACTATGAGTCTTGGATCAGCAGTTGTCTCATGGAGATCACGCAAATAGTCAGTTCCGGTAGATTCAACAACAGAAGTAGAATATGTGGCTACAGTTGAAGCAACGAAAGAAATAGTATGGCTCAGGAAGATACTTGAAGATTTGGAAGAAAAAAAAGAGAACTCCACTCCATTATTGATCGACAATACTTCTGCAATCAAGCTGGCTAAGAATCCTAGATTCCATGATCAAACCAAACACATAGACAAAAATTATCATTTGATTCGACATCATGTAGAGGCCAAGACAGTCCATCTTCGACATTGTTCCACAAATGATCAAGTTGCAGACATCTTCACCAAAGCGCTTGGATGAGAAAAATTTGAAAGATTCAAAAACATGCTTGGACTTACTAATGCCCCTTCGGATTAAGGGGGGAATTGTTGGAATATAATCCGTCGGGATTATATTTTGTAAATAAATAAAGGAAAATGAATAGTTATGTAGGAAGCTGAAAAGGATGGTCGGAAGATCAAACTCAACCAACATATGTAATGTATAAATAAATGCTTTGGCTATGAAAAAAATGAATTCGGGAGTTATTATCCAACAATCATAAGTTGTTGATTAAATTGTGAATGTTGAATACCATTAGCATACTAAATGGATGCTAAGTGATGGTAGGACTTGAATTTCATATTTGTTAGGAAGAGAATTCAGGTTAGCTACAATAATACCAATACTATAATGTATCCTTACATATAATTATTATTGTACAAGAAATTGGGTTATGCAACTATTTATACATATTCATTGGTATTATTGATCTCTTATACATTTTCACAAGAAAAACAACATTCCTTACAGTATTTCTTCAAGAAAAGGGAACCATACGGCTTATGAACTTGGACTACAATTCAGCTAAGTTAAATAGCATGATGTGTTGCGCCTTATGTTACTGGTTGTATAGAAAGAATGCACCTATATAAAGGCTCGCATTTTGATGAACTAGAAAAGTTGTAAGGTATGACATAAGTAGCTGAGATATGAAATTTTGGTTTACCTTGAATTACTAAGGTTATTGGAATTTTTGGGTCCCTAGCATTGCCACACATGAATGTGGTGTAAAGTTGGAATATTCCTTCACTAGCAATTATTGAAATATAGACGAGTAAGGATCTCTAAAAGGAAATTGATATTGAAGATAATGAATTGATGAATATTGTATAATGTTATATGCTAACATTGTAGGATATGATAGGAACACTATTAGTCAGAATTGACTCTTAGAAAAATATCCGCTGCCATATAAAATGAGGTTAAGTATGGGTGATGTTTTACTTATTATAATTTTTGAATTTCAAGCTTTTTATAAACCAAGTATTAACTATGGATGATGTTTTTTATATACTGACATTGCAAGCTTCACTAAGATTGTGACCATTACGGTATATAAATCCACCTGCGTATATAAGTTGCACTAAATTGCTCAGAAATGAGTAAGGAGTAATTTTTCTAGATGATTTACAAGTTTATATAACTCATGAATGATGATTCAATTTCTGCAAATTATGAAGTTTTGATGATTAATTAATGAAATTTTGGGTTATCTATAGATGCTTTGACTAACCATGTAGCCGACTCATGAATTGGGACAATGACAGTAAGGTCATGCTAAGCACCAAGGAGTATGTGTTACAAATTGTCAGAGTTGAAATTTATACTAAATACGAACAAGAAAAAATTGAATGCTATAGGAACACAATGGTGTTAGGAAAGTGATTGTCATGTGAGCACATTTGTGTTAGGCATATATGTTGCAGGAGCACAATGGTGTTACATAAGCGATTTCCATGTGAGCACATTGGTGTGGCAAGAATAACACCTAGGCAAAACTAGACATCTGGAAGACAGGAGGGTGTTTGATGTCACTCAGGAGAAAACTTTTAACTAGTGGTTAAAAGGGAGAGAAACATCAGAAATTGTTGTAATTCCACACGAGAATGGAAAAGGAACTCAAGGGAGTATGGAAAACCTAACGAACGTAAAATGTGTTAAACGATTTCCAAGTAATTAGACTATTACATGCTTAATGTGTAATGTGAAAACAAGATTTCCTCAGGTTGAGGACAACATAACTATCCAAGGGTTGGATATAAAACCAACACCCAAAGGATAGTAATTATGTTTTTGAATAAATTGCATTATGAAAATGATTGGGTATCACGACACCAATGAAAACTAAAAAAGTGCAAATTGTTATAATGCAAAATGGATCTATGGATTTTGTTTAAAGATGAATTATAATATTGGACATGAATTCCTGAATAAACATTGGGCTAGGACGGAACCTTGTGTAGGAGACTGAAGGTCTTGAACAATAGAAATTTGGGAAGGAACACAAAAGATTGAACGAGATTATAATGAAGTAGATGAAGCAATAAAGATGACTCATGAGAAGCAACAAATTGGCTAGAAATTGGAACACTCAGGATGGTGTTAATTTCAAGGGAGGGAGGATGTAATATCTCGCTTGTTATACCCTGAATACTTTGTAATTGTAAAAATTTATACTGTAATTGTTCTTGTGAGGAGCTCCAGGCCAAGGCCCCACCAGAAACAAGATCGGGAACTCGATATGAGTTATTTACCTAAGAGGATAAACTCAGGAGACTTAAAAACTTTGACGCAAAATATAGGAATCTAAACCCGCTAAGGCTAAGAGAGAAGGGTCGGGGAGCCATCATTTTTTGATATCATAGTCTTGCATATCATCCTTATTATGGCAGTGTCAAGTTTAAGTCTCACCCTATAGGGATTCCCACTTCGACAGAATTAGCCCACCTAAGATGCTAAGCTTAGTCACTTAACTCCAAAATACGATTAAGCTAGGATGGAGGAGAATTAACATCCTTCATACTTTGACTTAAGAGGGTCGAGTCATCATAAGTATAAAATGAAATAGCAAAGAGAAAACAACCAAGGTAATTAGCTATTAAACGAATAAAATCACATATAGTTTACTTACCTATGAGAAGGATATCTCCGACAAGTATTTATTAGGGCTTGCAGCATGCATTATTTCCTTAACCAATAGGTTTTGGTTAAAGGAAATATTTCAGTAAGACTAAATGACCATTTTGGGATTGGTCACATGCCCTGGAGGCAGTTACTTGACTACGAAATTCAGTAGGACCTGCCCCAAAAAAATTAAGGAAAAAAATACTACCTTGAATGGTGGGGAGCTGGGCACACCTTAAGGAAATGACCGTTCCTCCTTTTTCTATTTAATAAGCTGTGATTTTGGTTAAGGGGAAAAAAAAGGAAAATCCTTGGGAGTAGAGAAGAAAGGAAATGTTGACTGGAGAGGAAAGCGTTTGGGGTTTGTGATCCTTGCTGTAAATATGCCTTACTTGCATCCTCCACGGCTCAATACTATTTGCATTTGGGTAGAATCCATATGAGGTATGGGGTCTATACTCTCCTTGATGTTCAAAAAATGTGATTTGTATGTAATAGCGAATGATATCTAGTATGCAATATTGGTGTGAATTTAATCATGTATTTTTATTTATAATTCCTTAGTCCTTATTTATAAAGGAATATCACTTAGATCTCAAACCATTGTTTTATTTCTCAGGCTGCATAGGTATTTGTTTAAGGGATTGACTTAGATATGAACTGCAGAGTTTGGTTTACAAGCCCATGTATGTATTGTATTATTGGACAGACTTGAAACATAACCCACCCAAATAGTTTTCCAAGCCTGAATGTGCACCACCATTGGTCTAAACCCATCGTGCGATTTTAGGAATCATTTGATTACTACTTTAATGCGTGCATTATCATCCTGGAAAAACCAATCTGAAACATACACCTCATAGGGAACGATCTGCTGGGTGTGAGTACATATATTCTGAAATCCGCTTATGCAATTTTTTGCTATGATTGTTGAATGAAATGGGAGCATGATTATTCCAAGCTGGGGTAGTATCTAAGCTCCATCGCTTGTGTTTTTTTGAAATACGATTTGTGCATATATTTTTTGAACTTGATCAGTTGCTTCCCGTGCCCGTAGAGGCTTACCTTGAGCATTGATTTTCTGAACTCCTTATAATGCTTATAAAACCTAAAGTTTGTAATGCATGTGTAGAAACGTGACACTCTCGGCTCTATTGCATACTGTTTGGTCTACTACTTTGTCCTAAAGGTATGAAAAGTCATTATGTAAATGGATTAGAGTTATATAAGGTTCCAACCACTTATGTTACAAGCCTAGTATTTGCGATTTCAGCAAGCTGATCCAAAGTTATATACATTGTGGATGTCATGGCTATGCAATTTTAAACCTTTGCATGTCAATGGAGTCATGTATGGATGAACTGTATTTTATGAGCATGTTAAAATCTATGGTTTTGCCACATCATTTCCTAGACACTGGTATGACCCATAGAGTACTACACGGCTTTGTTCTGGAATGCATGGTTTATGTTTGTATATGCCCTTTTTATTTGTCAATCAACAATGATCCGACATGCACCTTTAGTATTCCAATGCCAGTGTCAAGGACTCTGATCTCTGCTTACTCCTCCCCTTTATTTGCATAATAGATATGTATATATATTTATATATCGGAATTAATTTCTACAAATGCCTACATCAGTACATGCGTTCGATGTTGTACATTGGCCTATTTTGTTTATTTTTTTTAGGATTTCCATATCAATGGTTGGCATCTAATTGCTCCATATGTTACCAATGCGGCTTAGTGCATAGTCTAAAATGTCCCCTTATCATTGTACAGGTATTTATTTATCTTGAGGTCCAATCTAAGACACGACCCTCCTTAATTGCATTTTTTATTATGGCTAATACGAATTTGGAGTCAATATTTGATCGGTGGACCACCTAGAACCCAGTTTTAATTATACGTATGTGGCTAAGGATTTTAATTCTGAACAAATCTCCCTTGTCCGAGTTAAGAGATTCAAAATTTTGCATTCAGTTTCTTGGGCTGGGAAAAGACTATTCTTAAAACAAATTCAAAGGACTGGTTTTATGATTATTAACTTATGATACAAATTATGAGGCAAGCTGCATATGTTTTTATAATTAGAGCTCCAATCTGTATGCAATCTTTCTATTTTATGATGATCGAGGTTTGGAAGGGAGTTGTTGTTCCCTTGCACTTTTATCAAGCCTTAGATATGACCATTTAGGTATGTCTTTGTTTGAAAACTTAAAAGGATCATTTTAAGTGAGGAGGGTTGAAGGTTCAAATTTTGTTAGGAAGAGCAAACAAAAACTATTAGAAATTGATAAGTATTATGTCATAGCTTGATCTTTGTAGTGATTAGTCCAGAGATACAGTAGGGAACATTTATGAGGAGAACAGAAATGAATGCCATGATGTTGTTGCGCATTGTAATATTTTAATGAATGAAATGTCACATGATGTGACTGTTTGGTGGACGTAACCCATGGATTGGGTGAACCACGCACATTTGTGTCTATCTCATTTTCATGTGTCTGAATGTTTTACTTTCCTCATATTATTTTGTACATATGATGTTGTTTTGTGAATGGATTAGAGTACTATAAAAGTTAAATCAAATAATGTTAGTGTTATCCTAATGATCTCTTGTACACTTAGTAGGTCATTTTTAGGGCACTATGATGATGTAATTCTTGTGGTTATGAATAATATCTTAGGAGATTTACATTAAATAAAATCATCAATCAACGGGACTATAATATTGTAAAATTGAAGGTTATAAGATATGCTATTGATATGAATCAAAAGAGCATCTCATGTAATTCATTAATCAGAAATAAATAGTGAATAGTCCGTTGAATCGACCATTTTTTCTTAAGAGGATGATAGCCCAATAACTAGGTATCTTGATGATGGATACATGGTGGCTAACTATTTACCAATAAATAAATAATTAATCCCTTAAGAGAGATCCATATTGTTAGTCGAAGGTTAATTTAGATAAAAACATGGTTAAAACAACATATGAGTATGTTATCAAATGAAAGTTTGATTGCTACACCTAAGTATTCTGCCATTGAGGGGATTACATAATAATGTGAAAACTAGAAGGAATAATATGCATGTTTGCCTTATGATATCAATAGAGATCCTAGTAAATTGGATGTAAATTGCATGTCTAGTTTCTGGTGAGGAGGATGGATGTAAATTGTCAAATGATTGTTCTACATTGCATGTAGTTTTGAAATTATCGAATTTGGTTAGACATGCTTCATTGAAATGCCATGTAAAATATGACACTAACATGATTGACTCCTTTTGTAGTAACAGTGAAGCAAAACATTTACCCCTTTTCCACACTTAATGGCATTGAGGAATAGAGGGTATGTTACAACCTTGTTCTCTTTTCCCTTAATGTGCTTTAGCTTAAAATGGTACTCGCTAAGGAAAGCCAACCACCTCTCTTTCCTTGAATTGAGATCTGATTGATCGAATAAATACTTCAAACTCATATTGTCTATCTTCAAAAGGAACTTTCTCCCATGAGTTAGTGCATCCACATATCCAATGCGTGGATGATGGAGGATAACTCAAGATCATGTGCATGGTAGTTCTACTCATGCTCTTTTAAGTTTTGTGATTCATCACAGATCGCATGATCATTCTACAAGATGACTCCTCCAAGTCCTTCCTTTGTTGCATCCATGCAAACAATGAAATACCTATCAAGATCCGCAATTTGTAGCATCAGTGTAGTCATTAAAAGATGTTTAAGTTTTTGAAAACTTTCTTCGCACTTGGTGGTCCATAAGAAATTATTTGCTTCCTTTTGCAAAGAATTCATGGGACAAGTGATTCTCAAGAATTTCTCAATGAACATTCAATAATATCCGGCTAATCCCTAAAAGGACCTAATGTCAGTGACACTAGTAGGGATAGGAAAATCCTTTATGGCTCTAGTATTTTTCGGGTCCAAAGCTATCCCTATATTGGAGATAATGTGACCTAATTATTGTATTTGTGGATTGTAAAAAACACATTTACTAAACTTAGCATAAATATGGTTCTCTTTCAACACTTGTACTACTATGCGAAGGTGTTTTTCATGTTCTTGTTTATTCTTGGAATAAACTAGGATTTCATCTATAAACACTGAAATAAACTTATCAACATATTTACTAAATATGTTGTTCATCATACACATAAATTTCATGGGTGGATTGGTCAAACCAAATGGAATCACAACAAACTCATAGTGTGCGTATCTCGTATGAAAGGTATTTTTGTGAATAGCCCCGTCATGAATCTATACATCATGGTACCCAAATTCCAGGTCAATATTTTAAAATATTTTGGCTCCTCCCACATGATCGAACAAGTCATCGATCCTAGGGAGTGGGTATCGGTTCATGATAGTCATTTTGTTCAACTGACGGTAATTGATGCACATTCACATCGTACCATCTTTCTCCTTTATGAACAGTATCAGTTCTCCTGAAGGGGACAAACTATGTCTGATATACCTTTTCTCTATCAACTCCTACAACTATAGTTTGATTTCCACCAATTCTAGTGCACTCACGCGGTAAGGGGCTTTGGAAGCTAGAACTGATTCTGGTGTCAGTTCGATGGAAAAATATAGGTCTCGTTTCGGAGGTAATACTGGTATTTCCTCAGGAAACACATCCTTGAATTCTCCAAGAATGAGAAATTATTCTATGCATTGTTCTCATAATTCAAAATCTAAGTCTCAAATGTTTACTGCAAACAACTTGCAGCCTTTTCTAATGCATTTATTTGCTTATAAGGAATATATTTTCCTTACGAAAACTTTCTTTGGAATGCCATAGACCTTCACTTAGTTCCCTTTGGTACTAGTACACAACATTGACTTGTGTAAGAAATCGATCATGATATGGTGTTGTTTGAACGATTCCATGTCGATAAGTATATTGTATGATTCTAAGGGAAGGATGTTCAAGTTTACTTTTATAGTAAAACCATTCAGGTTTACCTCGTAATATTTAACTATTTCTAAAAAATTTCATTTCCTACATGTGGCTAACTATACCGTCTAAAGTTTATCATGTTTTACTTTTACTAGTTTGGATACATCAACAACTTTAGGTGAAACATAGATCTAGTAAGAACCAGGATCAGTAAGTAGTGAAATAGATGTGTTCAAGATATTACCTTCTATCTTAACCATTATATCTTGATGGTATTCTTGTAGGCCATCCAAAGATGCATAAATCCATGGTGTTCCCACTATGTCCTCAATGCTTGGTTCTTCTTGTAAGTTATGCAAGACCCCATTGGTCTTGTTCTTACAATCTTGGGTATAATGACGCCCACTGCATTTCCAACACTTGATATGGAGTGGAGTAGCATTGGATCCACTTGCTACTGACGTGTTACCATTTGGAGCTGGTACATATGGATTTGTACCAGATTTGTTGAAGTTATTGTTTGTTGGAAAGATATTATTCTTCTTTTTATATGTATGTGGGTTAAACCTAGTTTTGTGGTAATCATAAAAGTTCTTAGACTTGTCTTTGTTTCAGTTCATGTTCTCGTGCCATAGCTTCCCATGCTCATAGCATATTCTAGCCTTATGCAGCATGGTATCCAAAGTTTTTGGCATGTCGAATTCAATCCTTTCCTGAAAGTTGAGAGGAATACATCCTAAAAAGTGTTGGATCTTTACATTTTCATCCTTAATGTACGGTACATAATGTAACAGATATAGAAATATGTTAGTAAAAGCGTCCATATTCATGTACACCATATGTAGCTTGCGGAACTATTTCACCATTTGGTCAAAGAACCTTTCTGACATATACTTATCTTGGAATATTTTTTGAAAGTTATCCCATCCTATTTCTCTTATCTCATATTTCTTGGTGTGTTTCAAATCACTCCACCATCTTGCTACCTTACCATTTAAATTATATATCGAAATTCGAGTCTTCGTCTCACTTGAGTAGTTATGAACTTTTAAATATTTGCTCATACCCAGCAAGCACTACTCAGCTTTCTCCCTAGTGTTTACTTCACCTTCATAAGTCAGGGCTCTTATTTTTCTAAATTCCCCCTCAATAATTTCATCGCTTCTTTGTTTCTTTCTGGGAGGAGAAAGAGAGCCATCACTGGAAAGACGGTGATGATCTCCTTTCGGTGTTTCATGGGTACATTCCTATTTTTGTTCTTCTCTTGGGATACTGGCCCGTTTATGGTAAGGTTCTATTTTGGATATGTTTGTGGATTGAGTAGAAATTCCCTACATGCTTCCTCCTCTCATATTTCTTAGTAGCGCTTCATTAATATCTCATTGTTCATTTCTTTCATTCACACTATCTACTCTGAAACTTTGAAATTTTTCTTGAATAGTGTGTATGGTATTCAAAATATCAGAATTCAATTCCACCACCAGATCTACTTCCGGTGTGGGGGTGTTCGTATTTCTTTATCGGCTGTTATGTTCTTTAGTTTTCATAATCTGAATGGTTCTATAAAAAAAAATTCCTGAAATTTCAAAAAGTTTTAATAACAGGAAAATTTCTCTTGGTAACAAAAATTAACAATGTAATATTTCAAATTTTGGATCTACCATATATAGGCATGACCCTACTGATCATGACGATTATATTGATGTTTTATTTTTATATATGGTCAAAGACCCCACTCCATATGAACATGATGATTTGCTTTGTATATTTGGCGTAAGCCAATTGTTAATGATATATCTGTATATATATGTTGGTTTTGTTGGGCGTGGACCCTAAAACACATGATTGATGAAATGTTTTGTTTTGAGCGTGGAACCTGAAGCACATGATCGATGAGATGTTTTTTTTTAAGTGAGAGGATTTGGAGCACATGAGTACTTACATTTTGGTTGAACATAAAGCTCTAGAACACATGAAAATATAATTGGAAATGTTGGGCATAAGATGTGGAGCATTCCATGTTGATGTTGACCATAAGATCTGGAGCATTAGATACTTGGCCATTGTATCCCTAGGTGTATCATACAAGTACATCCTGGCATTTATTGTTGAGCGAGAGCTCTCGAATTGCACTATGTTTGTAACTCCCTATTATAAGTGTTGAGTATGGGATCTGGTAAGTGCTAGGGGTTACTGAAAAGATTAAAATCACCTCTAAGGGTAAAACGACTCGAGAATAATATTGATCTCGTCATACTTATTTTTAAGTGATTAAATGAAATTTCAAATTGCTATATTCACATCAAGTATTTAAGAACTAACATGTTATACAAGGGAAATCCAACATGCAAGGATGTTTAGAGTTTCCTATCCTAGTATACCTAAGCCATCTATCTACTTGACCTTCATAAAGAAGTGTCATTAAGTCTAGGGATCATGATACATGATGCCCGAAGACAAATGCTAACAAGTATTTTAATACTATGAATTTTATACATAGTATGTAGTGAGTATGTATAAAGAACTAATTATGATTACTTATATAATTGAATAAAGAAAGAAGAAAAACTACACCAATTATTATTTATTATTAAAGGATTAATAAATAGTGAAATGTCTATGAAAGACTAACTAGGAATTAGTTAAAAGTTCTTAGTTCCTAGTTAAAAGTTCTTAGGTTAAGAATTGAAAATTACCCCAGTAAGCTAAAAAGGGTTAAATCAAGAAATCAAGGATTTCTTGATTCAACTGCCACTTTGACTAAAAAGTCTATCTATAAAGAATCAAACCAAGCAAAGGCTCGGGGTTCTGATTTTTATCTAGGAGAATTATTATTCTGTCTATTTTTGCTCTCTAGTGTTTTCTTAGAGAACTTTTCTTGCCAGGGAAAGAGGATTGAGTTAGAATTTATTTCAAGTTAGGAAACCGTACCTTAGGAGGTCTAAGCTACTTGCATGTTGGAGTCCAGTTCGAAGGGATCCAGATTAAAACCAGGAAAGGTTTCGGGTCATGGTTTGGAGGAACGTGGTAGTTCCCAAGTGATTTGGTCATCAAAATCAGAGGTCAGATCTATCTTAAATTGATAATCCTAGTTATTTAAAAATTGTGTAGTTTCAGCCATTAAAGGAGCTCCACGAAGATAAATTACAGGTATGAGTTCTTAGTATGTCAAAGTTCATTTCTAGGGTAAATGCTGGCTGCTTTATGCAAAATATTTTATATATATTATTAACCCTAGAATTGCTTGGTTCTCTCCATATCTCCTAGGGTTACATTCCTTAATATCTAACCCTGGAATGTGTATACTATCTTCTAGATTATATAATGAATATTTTAGATGAAAGTTTCCAATGAATTCAATAACCCTATGTAATTGATGTTCTGTCTAGATTCTCCTAGGGTTTGTATTCTCTTCAATACTTCCTAGGGTTGTATATATTATCATAGGCTATATATAGCTGGGTTTCCATGTGTAAATTTTGTTTCTATATTCATTTCGATATTCATAAATTAATACTGTAAAATACGTAAATCCATACCTACTATTTTGTTGCTCACCTATTATTTATAACTCTATTAACATATTACATTTGTCAATAGAGACATGTTTCATATTATAGTATATTTAATCATAGGAGTAGGTTTAAGGAAATAAATATACTAAATAGACACCTTATGGTATTATTTACAAATAGAATGACTATATATATATATATATAAGGCCATCAAGTATAAACATATCTAAAAACTATCTATACATTTAATTCCAAAATTAAATAATGCATCTAAGACCTTTCAAGGTTTTTATCCATATTAAAAATTTACATTAAAAATGCTCCAGATAAATGAAACAACATTATAAATAATCAGAGCAGGCATCGTGACCATCCATGTGGTCCTTTACAATTCTTTGATCATAATTCATAAACAAAATTACATAACCATAAAAAAATTACATAACTCAATAAACATTACCATATCCGAATTAAAATAATATATCTTATACAGTAAATCATATCATAGTAGAACAACATAAAAATCATATCATAAATCCATTTATTGCAAATAGTAATAGGAATCGAATCCTATGGGCATGCAAGCCCAGTTTCTGTTATTTACTAAAATACATTTTATTACAACTCGTTACATTAAAAACCCTCTTTACCAATAGAGTTCACGACATAGATCCCATGGATGTCTAGACCAAGGAAAAGTGATAATAACAAACCATCCATAATGCATATACAAAATGAGAACCAAATCCTATAACCATTCTCACACATGCCACACTATACATCAAATCATATGCGGGCTGTGGTTTATAAAATACATCCATTAAAACATAACTACACAGAGTACATTTACATATTAAACAACAAACGCCGTCGAGGGCCTATAAAACCTAGCCTCTATGAAATCCACTAATGCAGAGTGCTCAAATAAGTCATGACCTTGACCAAATTATAAATCTAATACACAGTATCTACCAAATTAACCCTACGCTATACTATCGCAGCACGGTGGGAAGCTGCATGCCATTCATGGCTTTCCCTATACCCACAATTCCTTATCTTTACTTTACAAACTAAGTAATATTGCAATACACATAAGCTTCAAGCTAGTGAATGCCCACATAACTCAACAATAACCACAGAATAAATGCAGTGAAATAATGCTATGCACATCATGGATTAAACCATGGTAAATCAAGCAATAAAAATCGTATGCATCCATTCACACAGAGCTTGCCAAGTAAACTACACAGTCATCATATTAAAACTTATAAACATGTTTACACAAGCATGGCAATGGGCTAATGCACCATTGCAAGAAATGGTGCAGCCCATGGCTAAAATGGCCCATCGAAAATGATTTGCATAACCAAAAGAACCAAATGTGTTACGAAACCCAAACATTCCTCTCTTCGCTTCTAAAACAACGCAACTAAAAATTACAAACCCAATTTTATGCACAAAACTAGAGGGAGTATGACTTCACTCCACGACTGAAGCCATCAAGATACTATCCAAAACCCAAGTCTGTACTCATGCTCGAAGGTGAATCTTAAAAACCCCCACAATGAAACCCACATCATAAAACTCAAAATCAAATAAAAATATATGTGTAGTCTTCCCAAGAGGGCCGAAGGGTAGCATGTAAAAGCTTGCTCATAGGCTAACCATAACAACAAGTGCAAACGTTTGGAGCCACAAAAGCAAATCCATGTTGCTCCTGATTCCCTTCCGACACCTACAAACACAAGCGAAATGAGGGATGAGAAGTATGACTGAGAAAATGTAAAGACAGACCAATGTGTAGGTGTGTTAAAACCAACATGGACATACCGCATAGTTTGGAGGTAACCTCCGTGGTTTTCCCCCTATGAAGAGCCATAGTGCAAAATCCCAAATGACAATTAACACACAACCATCGTGAGCCAAGCCTAAGGGAAGGATGTCACGTTTCACCAAGCACATTGAATGCACGAGTTGGAAACCATTAAATCCACATAAAAACCCACTGTCCATAGTTTTGTTTTGATGCTTACAACGTGACCATCTCGCACATAAAACTTAAACCTTACTATTGTATGGTGATACGTTATGTTCTGTTTCCACCCAAACTCTATCAAACATTAAAATATTACAAAGTTTTTATTATGGTAAGTTTAAAATAATACATAGTCCATAGGATGCGCTAGTCCAAATTCAAAGATCCCATGCCTAGGGTTTTAATACCTTAGTAACAAGGTATTTATTCTTAAGAATGATGGCATACAAAGTATGCCATGATAACATCTCTGACTATAAAAATCCAAGGTATGCTCTTAAACCAATTTAATAACATGTCAATAAAAGAACATAAGAGATGTTAATAGGTATAGTAAAAATATATATAGAACATAAAATGTATTAATGACAGATAGACTAGTGAATTTAAAACATAATGAAGAATAATTAGTGTATAGGAAATTTAGTCGTAGTAGCTACATTGATGATAATGACACATACCAAGTTTTAAAACTAAGTTGATAAGCAGCATAACAACTAGCAGTGGCTCCTCTAGGATCAAGACGATCATCACACTTTACACCAAATCCCTTCGCAAAGTAATGAATTGCATAAATAAATAAAAGAGGTGCCTTAGTTCGATTGAACTAAGCAAGCCTGCATAACCAAGTAATACTTTACCTCTCATATCATCATGGGAGAACAAGTCTCGCCACTCCACCTCTTTGTTCCCATCAACAATGTTAATTTAGTATTTATTAAGTAAACAAAGTACATAAGTGCAGGAGCAAAACAATGATCTATACAATTCATGAATTCACCGACAGTAATAACTAAGATGTATCAATAGTTTAAATAACAGAATTAATACATAAGAAGTAAACGAACTAATAATCATTGAATGAATAAGAGATTAACAAGACAGTATGGGAATTTTCTAAAGGGATCGAAAGTATAAGTAGCACATGTAATTCCGCATGAGTAATAATGATCCCCTTTGGGTAGTTTTCTCTAGCCTATAATTTTTTTTTTCAATTTTTGGGGACATTACAAGTGGTATCAGAGCCCAGTTTCAATACTGAGAGACTTATGGGCGCACCGGGAATTCACGCAGAGAAGATAAAGTATGATAACTAATTTTTGTTACTAACATAAATTTTTGTTGCTATTAAAATTTTTTGTGTTACAGGAAAATTTTTACAGCACTGTTTAGTTTATTAATACTGAGGAAAAATACAACCAGTAGGAAGAAATGACCACCCCCACTCCGGAAGTGAACTTGGTGGTCGAGATAAACTCTGATGTCCTGAAAAATTTGCATAGTATTCAAGTTAAATGGAAAAGTTTCAGAGAAGATAGTCTAAATGAAATAAAGGAACATCAAGCCATAAATGAGGCATTATTGCGTAGCATAACGAAAGGGATCCCGCAAGGTAAACCTACCTAGTCCACCAATAGATCCAAAAGAGAACCGTACCATGAGCAAGCCAGTAGCCCAAGAGAAGAAGAAAAATAAGGTACCGCTGGAGAAACTCAAGGGGATTATCATAGTTCTACTAGTGCTGACTCGCTCTCTCCATGAAGAAAGAGGTAAAGAAATGATGAAAGCCTTTAGGGGGAGTTTCAAAAATAAGAGCTCCGAACTATGAAGGTGAAGTAAATATGGGAGAAAAGGTTGAATAATGGTTTCTGGGAATGAGTAAGTATTTCTAGGTTGATAAATATTCAAGTGTGATGAAGGATAGGCTTACAATTTACAACATGAATGGTAAGGAAATAAGATAGTGGTGAGATTTAAAGCACACCAAGAAATATGAGCTGGGAGAAATAAGATGGGAAAACTTCTGAAATATTTTCCAAGAAAAATACATGCCAGAACTGTCTTTGACCATAAGGTAAAATAGTTCCATGAACTGTGCATGGGTTCCATGACTATGGATGCATTTATAAACAGATTTCTAGATCTGTTGGATTATGTACCCTATATGAAAGAAGAGAAGGTGAAAATCCAATAGTTCCTAGGATTTCATCCTCCCAGTTTTCAGTATAGGACTGAATTCGACATGCCAAAGACTCTATACACTGCACTACACAAGCCCCGACTCTGATATGAGCATGAGAAGTTATGGGAAGAAAAGAAGAACTAAAACAAAGAAAATTCTAGAAACGTTTTTGATAACTGCAAGCCTGGGTCAAACCCACAACCTTATAGAAATAAAAATAATAGATTTCAAGGGAACAAGAACTTCAACAAAATTGGTATGAAGCCTTATGTACCATCTCCTAATGGTAATAAGCAAGTGGCGAGTGGATCCAATGCTACCCCTTTAGCGATCAAGTGTTGGAAGTGCAATGGGCTGCATTATGCCCGAGATTGTAAGAACAAGAACAATGGAGTCTTGCATAAACTGCAAGAAGAACCTATCGTTGAGTATATAGTATGAACCCCATGAATATATGTAGTATTAGATGGCTGACATGAATACCATCAAGCTACAATGGTCGAGATAAAAGATAAGATCTTGAACACCTTTGTTTCAATACTTATTGATATCGGTGCTTATCGAAGCTATGTTTCACCTAAGATTGTTGATTTATACAAGTTAGGAAAAGTAAATCATGTTAAACCTTGGCTGGTATAGTTAGCCACTGGTACAAAATGGAGCTCTTCAGAAATTATTAAATAATGTGAAGTGAACCTGAATGGTTTCCTTACTAATGTAAACCTGAACATCTTACCTTTAGGATTGTACGATATTGTTATCAGCATGGACTGGTTAGAACAACACCATCTCATGCTCGATTGTCTACACAAGTCTATCTTATGTACTGATAGCCAAGGGAACCAAGTGAAGGTTCAAGGGATCCCAAAGAAATTTTCTATAAGACAAATCTCTACCTTACAAGTGAAGAAGTGTGTTAGCAAGAGTTGCAAGTTTTTTGCAGTGAACATCCGAGACATAGAATCCGATAGAGAAGAATGCATAGAATACTTCCCCGTTCTTGAAGAATTCAAGGATGTTTTTTCTAAGGAAATCCCTGTATTATGTCTGAAACAAGACCTAGAATTTTCCATCGAGTTGACCCCAGGATCAATTCCGACCTCCAAAGCCCCTTACTGCATGAGTGCACCAGAATTGGTGGAACTCAAACTATAGTTGTAGGAGTTAATAGAGAAAGGGTATATCCAACCCAGTGTGTCCCCTTGGGGAGCACTAATTATTTTTGTAAAGAATAAGTGCGGTATGATGCAAATGTGCATTGATTATCGTCAGTTGAACAAAATGACTATAAAGAACCGTTACCTGCTCCCTAGGATCAATGATTTGTTCAACCAGGTGGGAGGAGCCAAAACCTTTTCAAATATTGACCTGCTATTCGAGTATCATCAGGTACGGATCTGAGACGACGATATTCCCAAGGCTGCCTTTCATACGAGGTACGGGCACTACGATTTTGTAGTGATGTCGTTCGGGTTGACCAATGCACCCGCAAAATTTATGTGTATTATGAACAACATATTTAGTAAATATCTAGATATGTTTGTACTAGACTTTATTGATGACATTCTAGTTTATTCCAAGAATTAAGAGGAACACAAAGAACACCTTCGCATATTACTTTGAGTGTTGAAATAACACCAACTCTATGCTAAGTTTAGTAAATGTGATTTTTACAAACCACAAATACACTACCTAGGGCACATCATATCCGAGCGAGTAATATCTATCGACCGAGAAAAGATTCAAGCTATAAATGATTGGCCTACCTGACTAATGTCACTGACATTAGGTCCTTTTTGGGTTTAGCAAGGTATTATCAAAAGTTAACTGAGAACTTCTTAAGAGCTTGCCTCATGATGACTTCACAAAAGAAAGCGAACAATTTATTATGGAATGACAAGTGTGAATAAGTTTTCAAAATATTAAGAAGTTTTTAAAGACTACACCAGTGTTGTGGATTGAGGATCCCGTTGGGTATTTCATTGTATGCATGGATGCAAGCAAGGAAGGAATTGGAGTATTCCTCTTGTAAAATGATCATGCGACCTGTTATGAATCATGGAAACTAAAAGAGCATGAGCATAATTATCCCATGCATGATCTTGAGCTAGTGCCATTATCCATGCTTTGAAGATGTGGAGGCACTACCTCATGGGAAGGAAGTTCCTTCTAAATACTGAGAATATGAGTCTAAAGTATTTATTCGATCAACCCAATCTAATTGCAAGGAAATCTGAACGGTTAGCTTTCCTGAGTGAGTATCACTTTGAACTAAAGCATATTAATGGAAAAGAGAACAAAGTTGCCAATTCTTTGAGTCGACAAACTCTTATGATATATGAGGTGAACCTCAAACAAACTAATGCAAATTTTCATGAGAAGATTAGAATGGCCAACAAGGTTGACCTGTTCTATTTGTAAATCCTCAAGAAGGTCCAAGAGGACCGGTTCTTTCAACAACAAAAGGAATACAATGTGGATGAGTCCAGATTACTATGGTCCAAGGATAGATTGTATGTTCCATATGGAGAGTAAATTCGGTCCATCATCCTCACAAATTCTCATAGGGAACCCTACTCGGGGCACCTGGGATATCAAAAGATGATATCTGCCATCAAGAGACACTTTTTCTGGCCTATGTTAAAGGATGGCATTGCAATGTTTATTGCAAAATGTCAGGAATTCCATCTATTTAAAGCAGAGCACCAGCATCCTTCAGGATTTATAGAGCCATTTCCCATTCCATGATGGAAGTGGGAGGTTATCAATATGGATTTTATTACTGGCTTATCGAAAAACAAGAAGCAAACTAATTCCATCTTCGTAGTCATTGACAAGCTGTCAAAGGAAGCACACTTCATCCCTGTGAAATAGACCTACAAGGCCATGACCATTGTTGATATCTTCCTAAAAGAGATATTTAGATTGCATGGGATACCCAAAGAAAATATTTCAAATCAATATGTTATGTTTATAGGAATCTTTTGGAGATCTTTATTCTCTAGATTAGAGACGTAGCTGAACTTTAGCACTAATTATCACTCACAGACGGATGGGTAGACTTAAAGAGTAAACCAAATTGTTAAATACATGCTTCGAATGTATGTCATGAACAACCCCACCAAGTGGGAGCACTATCTAGACCGTGCATAGTTTGCATATAACAAGGGGTATCAGGCTTCCGCCAAGATGAGTTCTTTCAAGGTACTCTATGGACGTAAGTGTAGGACCCTATTTACTTGGGATAGTCCAGTGGATCGACTCACGTTAGGGCCTAACTTGTTATTGGACTTGGAACATTTAGTTGCCAACATTCAGGGAAACCTTAAAGAGGCACAAGACCGTCAGAAAAGAAAATAGAAAGACTATCAAGTAGGTGAGCATGTCTACTTCAAAGTGAAAGAAAAATAGAGTTGTTGATCTTGAGTAGGTGTGGTAATTTAGCACCTCGATTTTGTGTAACTTTTGAAATTCTAGCCAAGAAAGGACTAGTGGCTTATGAACTAGTATTACCTGTGCATGTAAGAGTTCATAATGTTTTCCATGCATCTTTATTAAATAAATATGTTTATGACACTAAGCATGTCATTGATTGGTCTTTATTACAGGTGGAACCTAAAGGGGAATTTTCCCCTAAGCCTTTGCATACATTGGAAAAGAGAGAAGTGCAACTTTGAAAGCGCACTGTAGTACAATAGAAAGTGTAGTGGAAGCACTTTGAGGTAGATGAGGCTACCTGGGAGAATGAGGCCACCATGAGAAAGGATTACCCCTCCTTGTTTCATGATATCATTCAATGTCCCTAGAACACCAGGTACGATGTTGTACTAAGCGGAGAGGGATGTCATATCTCAAATTTTGGACATACCATTTATAGGCATGAGCCTACTGATTGTGATCATTATATTGATCTTTTATTTTTATATATGGTCAAAGGCCCCACTGGATATGAACATGATGATTTGCTTTGTATATTGGGCATCAACTAATTGTTGATGATATATATGTATATATATGTTCATTGTGTTGGACGTGGACCCTGAAGCACATGATTGATGAAATGTTTTGTGTTGGGTGTGGACCCTGAAGCACATGATCAAAGAGATGTTTTGTGTTTAGCAAGAGGCTCTAGAGAACATGAGTACTTACATTTTTGTTGAGTGTAAATCTATAGAAAAAATGAAAATATAATTGAAAATATTGGCCATAAGCTCTGGAGAATTCCATGTTGATGTTGAGCATAAGCTCTGGAGCATTGGATCCTTGGCCATTGTATCCCTAGGTGTATCATACAATTAGATCGTAGCATTTAGTGTTGAGCGAGAGCTCTGGAATTGCACTATGTTTGTAACTCCCTATTATAAGCGTTGAGTATGGGCTCTTCTAAGCGCTAGGAGTTACTGGAAATATTAAAATCACCTCCGAGTGAAAATGGCTCGAGAATAATATTGATCTCATCATACTTATTTTTAAGTGATTAAATTAAATTTTGAATTTCTGTATTCTCATCAAGTACTAAAGAACTACCACTTTATACGAGGGAAATCCAACATGCAAGTATGTTTAGAGTTTCCTAGCCTATTAGACATAAGCCATCTATCTACTTGACCTTCATAAAGAAGTGTCGTTAATTCTAGGGATCATGATACATGATGCCCAAAGACAAATGTTAACAAGTATTTTAATACTATGTATTTTATACATGGTATGTATAAATAATTAATTATGATTAATTATATAATTGAATAAAGGAAGAAGAAAATATCCACCAATTATTATTTATTATTAAAGGACTAATAAATAGTGAAATATCTACGAAATACTAACTAGGGACTAGTTAAAAGTTCCTAGGTTAAGAACTGAAAATTACCCCAGTAAATTAAAAAAGGTTAAATCAAGGATTTCTTGATTTAACTAACCCTTTGACTGAAAAGTATGTCTATAAAGACTCAAGCCAAGCAAAGGCTTCGGTTTCTGATTTTTATCTAGGAGAATTATTATTCTGCCTGTTTTTTCTCTCAAGTGTTTTCTTGGAGATGTTTTCCTCCAAGGAAAATAGGATTGAGTCAGAACTGATTTCCACTTAGGAAACTCTACCTTAGGAGCTCTAAGCTACTTGCATGATGGATTCTATCTTAGGGGGATCCGAATTAGAACCAAGAACGGTTCTAGGTCATGCTTGGGAGGAACATGGTAGTTCCCAAGTGATTTGGTCATCAAAATCAGAGGTCAGATCTATCTTAAATTGATAATGATGGTTATTTAAAAAGTTTGCAGGGTCAGCCATTGAAGGTGCTTCATGAAGATAAATTACAGGTATGAGTTCTTAGTATGTCAAAGTTCATTTCTAGGGTAAATGTTGGGTTCTTTACGTAAAATATTTTATATATATTATTAAACCTAGGATTGATTTGTTCTGTCCATATCTCCTATGGTTACATTCCTTAAAATATAACCCTAGACTGTCTATGTTATCTTCTAGATTATATAATGAATATGTTAGATGAATGTTTCCAATAAATTTAGTAACCCTATGTAATTGATGGTCTGTCTAGATTCTCCGAGGGTTTGTATTATCTTCAATACTTCCTATAGTGGTAAATATTACCATATGATTTATATAGCTAGGTTTCCATCTCTAAAGTTTGTTTCTGTATTCATTTCCATATTCATAAATTAATAATGTAAAATAGTTAAATATAGACCTACTATTTTGTTGCTCACCTATTATTTATAACTCTACTGACATATTGCACTTGTCAGTATAGACATGTTTCAAACTATAGTAGATTTAATCATAGGAGTAAGTTTAAAGAAATAAATATACTAAATAGATACCTTAGGGTATTATTTACAAATAGAATGACTTTATAAATAAATACACACACACACACACACACACACACACATAAGGCCATCAGGTATAAACATATTTGAAAACTATCTATACATTTAATTCCAAAATTAAATAACGCATCCAAGACCTTTCAAGGTCTGTATCCATATTACAAATTTACATTAAAAATACTCCACATAAATGAAACAACATTATAAATAATAAGAGGAGGCATTGTGACCATCCATGCGGTCCTTTACAATTCTTTGATCATAATTCATAAACAAAATTACATAACCATAAAAAAATTACATAACTCAATAAACATTAACATAGCCAAATTAAAATAATATATCTTATACAGTAAATCATATTATAGTAGAAGAACATCAAAATCATACAATAAATCCATTTATTGAAAATAGTAATATGAATCGAATCCTGTGGACATGCAAGCCTAGTTTTTGTTATTTATTAAAATATATTTCATTACAACTCGTTAGACTAAAAACCATGCTTTCCAATAGAGGTCGTGGAATCGATCCCATGGATGTCCAGACCAAGGCAAATCCATAATAACAATCCATACGTAATGCATATACAAAATGACAACCAAATCCTATAACCATTCTCACACAGGCCACGCTATACATCAAATCATATGCGGGTTGCGGTTTATAAAATTCATCCATCAAAATATAAATACACAGAGTAAATTGACATATTAAATAACAAATGGCATCGAGGGTCTGTAAACCCTGGCCTCTATGAAATAAACTAATGGAAAGCACTCACATAAGTCACGGCCTTGGCCAATTTATAAATCTAATACACAATCTCTACCAAATTAACCCTACTCTATACTATCGCAGCACGGTGGGAAGGAACATGCCATTCACGGCATGGACTATACCCATGCTACCTTATATTTTCATTACAAACTAAGTAACACCACAATACATAGAACCTTCAAGCTGTCTAATGCCCACATTAATCAACCATAACCATAGAATAAATGGAGTGAAATCATTCTATGCACATCACAAATTAAACCATATTAAATCAAGTAATAAAAATACTATGCATCCATTGACACAGAGCTTACCAAGTAAACTACACACTCATCATATTAAAAATTATAAACAACTTTACACAGGCATGGAGATGAGCTAATGCACCATTGCAGGCAATGGTGCAACTTATGGCAAAAATTCCCCATCGAAAATGATTTGCATAACCAAAAAAACCAAATGTGCTACAAAGACCAAACATTCCTCTCTTCGCTACTAAAACAACCTAAGTAAAAATTACAAACCAAAATTCATACATAGAACCAAAGGGAGTGCGACTTCACTCCATGAACGAAGCCATCAAGATACTGTCCAAAATTCAAGTCAGTATTCATGCCTGGAGGAGAATCTTAAAAAACCCCACAATGAAACCCATAGGATAAAACCCAAAACCATGGAAAAAATATATGTGTAGTTTTCCCAAGAGGGCTAAACGGTAGCAAGTAAAATCTTGCTCACAGGGTTAGTGTAGCAGTGAGTGCAAATGTTTGGAGCCATAGAAGCAAATCCATGCTGCTCGTCATTCCCTTTTGGAACCTCCAAATACAATCCAAACAAGTGATGCAAAGTATTACTGAGAAAACATTAATCCAAACCATTGTGCAGGCATGTTAAAACCAACATCGACATACCTCACAGTCTGGAAGTTGCCTCGATGGTTTTCCCCCTACATAGAGCCATAGTGCAAAATTCCAAATGACAGACAACACATAGCCATCACGAGCCAAGACTCAGGGAAGGCTGTTGCATTTCACCAAGTGCGTTGAATACGCCAGCTAAAAAACATTAAATCCACATAAAAACCCACTCTCCAAAGTTTTGTTTCACTGCATACAATGTGACCATCCCTCACATAAATCTTAAATCCTGCTATTGTATGGTTATACTCTATGTTATGTCACCACCCAAACCATATCACACGTTAAAATATTACAAAGTTTTTATTATGGCAAGTTTACAATAATACATAGTCCATAGGATGCGCTAGTCCAAAGTCAAAGAGCCCATGCTTAAGTATTTAGATAATGTTTAGATCATAGGTTTAGATCTTAGGGTTTCAATCCCTTGGGAACAAGTTATTTATGCTTAAGAACGATGGCATACAAGGTATGCCATGATAACATCTCTGACTATAAAAATCCAAGGTCTGCTCTTAAACCTATTTAATAACCTGCCAATAAAAGAACATAAGAGATGTTAATAGGTATAGTAAAAATATATATAGAACGTAAAAAGTATTAATGATAGGTAGACTAGTGAATTTAAAACATAACGAAGAATAATTAGTGTACAGGAGATTTAGTCGTAGTAGCTACATTGACGATAATGACACGTACCAAGTTTGAAAACCAAGTCGATAAGTAGGATAGCAACTAGTAGCAGGTCCTCTAGGATCAATATGGTCAGCACTCTTTACACCAGATCCCGTTGCAAGGTAATGAAATAGGTAAGTAAATAAAAGAGGTTCCTTGGTTCGATTGAACTAAGTAAGCCTGCATAGCCAAGTAATACCTTACCTCTCAGACCGTCATGGGAGAAAAAGTCCGGCGACTCCACCATTTTTTTCCCATCAACAAAGCTAAGTTATTTTTTATTAAGTAAACAAAGTACACAAGTGCAAGAGAAAAACAATGATCTATACAATTCATGAATTCATCCACAGTAATAACTAAGACGTATCAATAGTTTAAATAACAGAATTAATACATAAGATGTAAACGAACTAGTAATCACTGAATGTATAAGAGATTAACAAGAAAGCATGGGAAGTTTTTGAAGGGATCAAAAATATAAGTAGCACATGTAATTCCGTATGAGAAATAATGATCCCCCTTTGGGTAGTTTTCACTAGCATATACTTTTTTTTTTAATTTTCAATTTTTTGGGACATTAAAAATAGCATACTTTATCTTCTTTGCAATGAATTCTTGGTGAGCCCATAGGTATCTTAGTATTAAAGCTGGGCTCTCATACCACTAGTAATGTCCCCAAAAATTTAAAAAAAAATTCATTATGCTAGTATAAACTACCTAAGAATTGACATTATTGGACTTGTAAAATATAATGTACGCTAGATGTGCCACTTATTCATTGTAAGCTATTATTATGTTTTTCTTCTTTCTTCATTTATGTATGTTACTATATTTTACATTATTGTAATGTCCCCAGAAATTGAAAAAAAAAAAATTTATTGGGTAGTGAAGACTACCCCGAAGGGGATCATTATTACTCGTGCAAATTTACATGTGCTAATTATACTTTCAATCTCTTCAGAAACTGCGCATACTGTCATGTTACTCTCTTATCCATTTAGTGATTATTAGTTCATTTGCTTATGTCTTATTGATACATATTAGATAATATTGTTAGTGAGTTAATGAATTGTATAGGTCATTGTTTTGCTCCTGCACTTGTGTACTGTGTTTATTTAATAAAAACTAACTTAACTTTGTTGATGGGACAATGTGGTGGAGTGGCAGGACTCATTCTCCCACGAAGATCTGAGAGGCAAGGTCCTTCTTCATTGTGTAGGATTACTTAGTTCATACAAACTAAGGCACCGTATTTATTGACTTACAGGTTACTCTTGCGACATCAATATTATTGGTTACTTAGACGTAATTCAGTTCCTAGTTATACTTCCAGTTCCACCTTGCACTTTTACTACTGTTCTGTTTTATGACTCATGTAAGCCCTATGTTCGTTAATTATCTTTCTTAGTTAATTAACTAGATGCTGTTAATTAACTTACTGTCCTTACCATTATTAATTATCTATCTCTTGGTTAATTAATTGCTCTCCTCTTGTTTCTATTTTGCAGTTATGTCTTGGTTATGAGTTTGGAAAATTACGCTTGTTCTTCCTAGCGAGGGCATCATGGAATACTATGCTTTTCATGATTCCTAAATACTACAAAATGTAGAGTAAATATCCATACACATACACTACCTATAAGAACCAACAAAGGGCATGTAAGAACCTAAACTTTGATTCTAAGTGATAACATTGTAAACACTATACCATAGTGTTAAGGTCTACGCATACTATAAGGTTGGGAGACTATGGTATACATACCATGTCCTAAGTATTAAGTGTGTGCTGATATTTAAAGGGTGGAAAAACCATATGATAAAGGGTTTAACTCATGACTTGAATGGTATGTAATATAATGTTGAACCATAAGCTATGGTGAGGGTTTATGGATGCATTAATGGCCACTAGTTGGTGCCATTAATGCCATCAGGGTTTGTGAACACACTTGCCAAAGGATTTGGACATTCACTATTTGTGCATTATGTGTTTGTGTGTGATGTCCTCCTAATACCTTGTTGCAGAGTTAGATAAAGTGGGTAAAAAAGTTTTCCATTTTATTAAAGCTTTAAACCATCCAAGTAATGTGCTTCTAAAATGATTGTCTGCAAAAATACGTTTAGTGACCCATTTCACCAATAAACATTTATACTACGTCTATACTAATAGCATTATCTAAAAAGAGCATGCGCAACATAAAGATACAAAAGACGAGACAACCATATACGTGGTTCACCACCTTCATGAGGCTACGTCCACCAAGCTTTTGTTAGTCGTTTTATTAATTCTTCCATAAATGGGGTACAATGATGCAGTTTATCTATTACAATTCATTCCAACCTCGAAACAAGGCAAGTGCAGTGGAAATTTGTATTTCCAAATCCCAAAAGTGGATGCTCACGGCATGGCTCTGCACAACCAGTTAGCATACAAACGATACCCATTTATCTAAGAATGAGCTCACAACCAACACCCTGAGTTAGTAGTTGGCATAAAAGACAACTTAAGCTCTTATGACAGCATGCGACTTAGTCCTCAATTCCTTCTAGATCTGAAAGAGTTACAAACTTTATAATAAATGTTATAACTCTCTAAACATTTTGAAATCCATCTTTCAATAATACATTATTGCAAAATCCAACTTTTAGGATATGAAAGCATTTAGACTAAACTTTTCCTTCAACCAATTTCTTCCAGTATGAGCATGAACCCAAAACATAGGCATTATTCACAACTCAGATCAGTA
>LPNX010611071.1:0-39208 GCA_001517045.1 Pseudotsuga menziesii | reverse complement strand
TTATGAGGGTCAAGTAATAATTTGAGGCATAAGGTAATTGGAACATGTGTATCATTAGTGGACATATCTACATTCAAACATATTCCCAACATAACGTCATAGACTGTGTCACTTTATGGGTATAAAGAGCCCCCCTAATAAAATTAAAATAAATGTATCACCATTTATCTTTCTTTTCCAGTTCCCCGACTTGACTTGGTCGTATCAATTTCACCCTCTAATTCAAATAGTCGAATTCCTAACCCAGGGTGTTAGACTCATAGTCGCCTTTTTATAAGCTTTTGTATTTTTCGGAGGGGGGTCATGAGGGTACATTACATCCTTTCCCACTTAGAGTTAACACCGTCCTCGGTGTTACCTGTTCTTCCTGCATCATCTCCATTCTTTTTTTTGTTCTCATTGATTGCTTTTGCATTTCCTAATCCCTCTGATTAATGGGATTGGGTCCTCATCCTACATTTATAATCATACATATGCATATATACTAGAATCAACATTGAAAACAATTTATAAATCAGAAATCCAATACTATACAATTTCCATAATCCACAGTGGTTCCAATATACATGTCATTTCTACTTTCCAATAAGTAGACATATTGCATCATAGGTAGAACTTTACCTGTAAGGTACATACCTCTTCCCCGCATTTTTCTCTGGATGTCTTCCATCCCAGCACTCCAAGTGCTAAGAGTACTCCGAGTACCAATCCAAGCCACCCAACACAAGGACAATACTCTTCCTTAGGCATATCTCCTTCTTGTGCTATTCAGGGTGCTTCACCATTATTCGTTTCTCTAGATGTCCTCCATCCCAGCACTCCAAGTGCTAATAGTACTCCAAGTACCGATTCAAGATACCCAACACAAGAATGACACCCTCGTATCTCCTTCTTGTGCTATTTAGGGTGCTTCACCAAGCTGAGGCACCTCCATTCTCGCACACCCCCACAACACCTAGAGGTTATTCTCTTCATAGAGAAACCACTCTTGTGATAGTCCTCTTAATGTGTGCGGAATGAGTCTTCACAAAAAAATCTTACATCGAAGCATCCCTAGAATGCATAATGGTCCTTAGGTAGCCCAGGGGAAAACAGGTAGCTTTCATCCACTACCTTCATCACCACTTCCTCATGGTGACAACTTTATGCACATGAGATATTTCTCATATCTTCTTAACTCATTACAGTCCTAGAGCTTTAGCCTTCCTCATGGCCACAATTTTCCCATGCCTGCAATCACTCCATAGGTGGCCAGTTTTTCATATTAAAGACATCAAATTTTTTATCATAAGTCATGTCTTACTTCATTTCTCATTCATCAGATAAGAGGCTTTATACGAGCGTATTATTTCTACCACTAAGGCATTTATTGTTTTTAAACACAACACATTTTACTAATCACCTCAGCTGCACTATAGCCCAAGTTCGTAAGTAGATCCAATTTCATGTCTTTAAATATTTGTTGTCATACCTTGTGAGTACGTAAGAAAGATCAATAGTCTCTATGTGCATAGCCTGATTCCTAGGCTTTACTTGCATGCCAGTTATTACAATAGTTGAAAATTTTCATCTAACCTGAATCTCTTCGCCACAACCTTTCATTCTGGTTCTGCACTCACTTAGCATTAATTTAGTAGATAATGAAATATAATTAGAACTTCTTACAAGCAATACACATTCTACTTTATAACAATTCACAAGATAGCATCTTTAGAAACCAATTAGTATACACTTATATCATCATTCACCATTATTTCAAGAGCTATTAATTTACGATAAGATGATAGCAATTCCCTAACAACACCTAACTCTACCTCAGGTTTATGTCCATTTATGACTCAATTCATATCCTATTCATGCGCACACATGTAGAAGGAGCATCAAGGGTCTGGTCCAGCCAATTTCCTCACATTTTCTTCATGGAACCACCTTTGAGAGCCGGCAATTTGTTTGACCTGTCGAGTAGGCCCAGCCATCACAATTGCCTTTAGCGACCAACAATTTATTAACAAAACATTAGCATTTATGCATTTTAACACTTCTAACATCCACTCTACACAATGTACATTTTTTTTTCATTCAGATCTGGCACAGAAGACAAGTTAAGCTAATACCAAATAACATCTTTAAAAGAAGTGCAACAACAATAATTTTTAACAAATAGGCATTAAAGCATTTCCTTAATATGCAACTGGTGGGGATTTAATTGTATCCCTTTGTCTGTAGGAGAATTAATGTTAATACAACACCTGAATACCATTCTATGATTCCGAGAATCTGAAGTGACTTTTCTTTGTACTATTGTCACACATTTTACTTTACAGTTTGGGTTCTAGACCTTGAACTTAAAAAAACATGTATCACTCTTTGCTAGGCCTCAGTCGGTGTTGCTTAAGAACAAAGGCCATAATGAAACATAATTCATGTAGACTCCCAAAACCTGTTACAGGATCTATTATAACGTGTTCAATGCTGCATCCTAAAGTGATGTAATACACAAGTTTAACTTTCCTTGGAAATTTCGGGTACTGTTTCTAGCCCTGTTAAGAGCGTAAAAACTTTTTAAAGGTGCATTATTAATCAGTCTAGTTAATTATGCTCCTATACTACCTTTAATACTTATGTGTAGTTCTTGGAAGAAATACAAGTGAATGCCATTGCATAACACTACTTGACATTTGATCCTATGCCTCGTATATTCAACATCTGAATACTCATTTCCGCTCATGTTTTGAGGTAGAGAAGCAAAGTTACCATTATAAAAGCCCATGATAGCTGAAATTAAAATTTCGTGTGAAACTTCAAACCTAATAGCATGAAGTTTTACTTAATATCACATATTTAGTTCTCCTAACTTCTTCAACAGATGGCAAGTCAAACAATAGCTCCTATGATTCTTAATCCACATACATTGTTGCAAAAAAGACTTTCCAATATTTTATTACATTGCCACATTCAATACCTGACTTTAGAAGAGGGAAAATCAATCTAGTATTGAGCTTAACAACTTCAATGCAACATGCTAGTTTTAGACATTAGTTATATCAAGATGCAATCAAGAAGACAACCCTTTGAAACAAATCCTCAACCTAAACATGATCTCATTACTTGTCATATATTTTGTTGTGCCATCTACTTAGATATCATTAGTAAATATGCCCAGTAGTGTCTTCAGCGAAGATTTCTAACTTAGGTGTAATATTGTTAATGGTAGTATAGCAAGTTGTTTTTCAGATTTTTCCAACTCTTCATATAGTTGAAAAGAGTGAGATATATAGCTCAGTTTAACACTGCCCAGATGAGAACAATTATAGTCATTGCTTTATTCAAGATTCATATAAGCCCAATTCAGTAAGGATTGCATCTCAAAACATTGGAAAATACTGCTTAAGGTGACAATGTAAGAGGAGTTGGGCAGTATTGTTCTCTTAATTAGTCTTAAACCAACAACCAGCAATAACATTGAATTAGCAATTGGGCTAAAGTATTTCTTAGTAATAACACCAAGTCGATCTCTAGATGGTGCCGATATTGTGTATGATGGATGATTATTCCTTTATAACATGGCCAATGACATTAAGATGGAAAATTATGTTTGTTCTCAAAAGAAAAGGAAAGAGTAAGCAAGAATGTTTGATGATAATTTCAAACTTACACCTATCACGACCATCCATAAGAGAGTCCTAAGGATATGAGTAAGATCTTCCAAGTCACTACCCTTAACACCCTTATCAACTTTAACTAACTTAAGCATGACTCGTAAAAAAAGTAGCATTACAGGAAGAAATTCCTTTTATAAGAGAAAATAGGTGTAAGGATAGAGACTTCCATTTTTGCCACTAAAAACTAATTTAGAAAACATTCTAGATCACTTTAAGAATGTGTCTAAAAGGATTCTCCCCTTTGTAAAAAGATACTTTTCCACTAGAGATAAAACATTCATCATGCAAAGAAACTTAATAAAGTGATTAGCACAGTACTTATCCGGTTAAAATTTGACAATTGATCTCTATAAAGCATGATCAATTGTTCTCGATAAAGCATGAACTACTGCATCGCAATTTTCTTCCAAATGTAATTCGACTTTCCTACAAAACTATCATGTTAGCCCATTATTAAGGGTCCAGTGTTGTAGTTGGCTCTGATACCATATGTGTCATCCCCATAATACCTTGTTGCAGAATTAGATAAAGTGGGTAATTTTTTTTCCATTTTTATTAAAGATTTAAACCATCAAAGTAATGTGCTTCTGAAATGATTATCTGCAAACATACGTTTAGTGACCCGTTTCACCAATAAACATTTATACTGCATCTATACTAACAACATTATGTAAAAAGAGCATGCGCAACATAAAGATACAAAAGATGAGACAACCATATATGTCGTTCACCTCCTTCATGAGGCTATGACCACCAAGCTTTTGTTTTTCATTTTATTAATTCTTCCATAAAAGGGTTACAATGATGCAGCTTACCTGTTACAATTCGTTCCAGCCTCGAAACAAGGCGAGTGCAGTGGAAATTTGCATTTCCCAATCCTGAACGATACCCGTTTATCCGAGAATGAGCTCACAGCCAACACCCTGAGTTAGTAGTTGGCATAAAAGACAACTTAAGCTCTTATGGAAGCATGTGTCTTAGTCCTTAATTCCTTCTAGATCTGAAAGAGTTACAAACTTTATAATAAATGTTATAACTCTATAAACATTTTTAAATCCATCTTTCAATATTACATTATTACAGAATCCAACTTTTAGGATATGAAAGCATCTAGACTAAACTCCGCCTTCAACCAATTTCTTCCATTTTGAGCATGAACCCAAAACAGAGGCATTATTCACAACCTGGGTTAGTAATGATGAAAGTTTCCTTATGTATTGCATACAGAAAGTAGATCGATGGCAGACATAGGGAGTGACATGTTTACTAAAATCCCATATATATATAACAAATCAAACTATCTCTCAACCATAGATCATTCTTCTTACTCAATTGTGACATAAAATAAAGACAGAGTTCGACAAGCATAAAATCAGCTATCATAGATCATTCTATTCACTAAATTATGGGCATAAAGTAGACAGAGTTGCCAAGCATAAAATCAACTATCATAGATCGTTCTATTCACTAAATTGTGGGCATAAAGTAAAGAAAGAGTTTCCAAGCATAAAATCATCTATCAAACTCCAGATCGATTTTGCAGAACAACAAAGCATTCAAGACATTGAACCTCTAGATCGATTGCTTAGAGATTTTATGAAGAAAAACATTCACACTTCCAGATCGATTTTGCAGAATAACAAGGCATTCAAAGCATTCACTATCTAGATCGACTTTGCAAATATTCTATGAAGAATAACATTCGTACACCAGATCGATTTTTCCAGAGATTTTATAAGAATAACAAAGCATTGAGGCATTCAATCCCTAGATCGATTTTGCCGAATACTTGTGGGAAAAAACAGAGTTTTAACTAGTAAATCCAACCCATCACCATATCGATCCATGCGAAACTATGGGCATAAAGACAGAGCTTTAATAGCAATAAAACCAAGCCATCACCAAATTGATTGATGTGAAAACCATGCTTTAACAACAATAAAACAAATCTATCACGAAATTGATCCATGTGGAAATCGTGGGCATAAAAACCGAGCTTTAATAGCAATAAAACCAAGCCATCACCGGATTGGTCCATGTGAAAACCGTGGGCATAAAAAACAGAGCTTTAACAATAATAAAACCAATCCATCACTAGATAGATCCATGTGAAACCATGGGCATAAAACTAGAGCTTTAACAACAATAAAACCAGGCCATCACCAAATCGATCCATGTGAAACCATGGGCATAAAGACATAGCTTTAACAACAATAAAACCAAGGCATCACCAAATCGATCCATGTGAAAACCGTGGGCATAAAAGACAAATCTTTGACAACAATAAAACCAAGCCATCACCAAATTGGTCCATGTGAAACCATGGCAAAGATAAATCATAGTTTATCAAACAATATCCATACTACAGTTCCAACTTGAAATCGTGGTACAGAGATTTAATAAAAATCTAAACTTCAAAATACAAATCAATTTTTGTAGAGATTTTAAAGAATAAAATCCAACCATAGCCAAACCCCAAATCAATTATGGCATAAAAATAGAGTTTTAAAATCATAGATCTAAGTTTTCATTCAACCAGCAAATTGTTCGTAGGCATAAATAATTCACAGTTTATACAACACAAAAATTTCAAGCTATCGATCAACCACCGGCTTGATCGTTATCAAAACTATCATGCAATTACCAGATCTAAATATTAACAATGTTTGACATAGAAAAAAATTCATGCAAACATCTAACCACTAGCACGATTGCGGAGGATTTCCCTTCAAATAAATGGAGCATAATTCAATTCCCCAATGCATGCCCCTCGGTACCTCACCGCCCTCACTTTTATAGGAAAAACACATAGGGACAAGTGGCAGATTTACCGACAGGTTTCCCTTTTTAGGGTGGAGTAAAATGCTCCTTGGATTCCAAGGTGTTTCCTTGGTTAAAATTTCTATGTTAGGGAGGGAGAGACACCTACTAATCCACTTCCATATCAAATCAATGATACTATTGACCATTCCCCAAAGAAAGGAAAAAGGTTACATTTCCTTTTTAATAATATCACTCACTTATTAAAAACAAATTTCAACAAAAACAAAGGGCATCGAGTAATATAGTTATTTGTATGTAAATAAATTATAAGAATGATAAATTATAATGAGGGTCAAGTAATAATTTGAGGCATAAGGTAATTGGAACACGTGTATCATTAGTGGACATATCTACATTCAAACATATTCCCAACACAATGTCATAGACTGTGTCACTTTATGGGTATAAAGAGGCCCCCTAATAAACTTAAAATAAATGTATCACCATTCATGTTTCTTTTCTAGTTCCCTGACTTGACTAAGATTATAATTTTCCCACTACTGGATCTGTTTCCCTATCGTATTGTCATATCAAGTTCACCCTCTAAGTCAAAAAGTCGAATTCCTAACCCAGGGTGTTAGACTCATAGTCGCCTTTTTCTAAGCTTTTGTATTTTTCAAATGGGGGTCATGAGGGGACATTACATTTTGGCATTGGGGTTTTTTGTGGACTTTTCATAGTTGGAGAAGGAGGCAACCTCCATATATTTGCAAGTAAGTTGGACCAGACTCTGTGAAAATGCAAAACTTCATTGTTTTCTCCATGGTGTGGTCATGCTTCTGATGACATCATTGATTTGTTTGTAGGTGCAAATGAATGCACTCTGGGGTTTTCACAGGGCTACACTGTCATTTGGGGTTGCTATTTCACGGGCATGGTAAGCCTGCTAGCAAGATTTACTTCCCTCCTTTCGTTTCTAGGCATTTTTGAGTTGGGATTCTTTAAAGGGTTGGGGTTTTAAATGGCACTTGTCGCCTCTAACTTTGGGGTTTATCATGTAGTTTGCTCTGGGATTTTGGCTCTAGTTGGGAGGTTTGGAAATGGAGCCGTGGATGCACCATTACTTGTAATGGTTCCATAGCTCACAGCTTTCCATTTAACATTATTAATACTTGACTGTTTGTAAAAGAGGATTCATTCCCTTCTATACTGCATGTTGAATTTTATGTGAATACTGTAATTGGTGTTGGTATGAAATGCATACGATGTCATTCGGTGTTTTTAATAGATTATACTATGTAAAAAAAATTTGGATTGTGTAGTTATTTTAATGCTGCGTTTTAAATTGTTGAATTGCCAGGTTTGATTCGTGTCTTCCAGGCTATGGAATTAACTTTGTGTATATTAGTGACAGTTTGGGTTTTGGAAGTATGCAAGGAATTCTGTTTATATTGTTCGTAAATTATGTTGAGAAAGCGTTTAGAGCTTTGGGGCATTATGTTATGGGCTGTTCCATTCTAGAAATGGTGCCGTATCCCATTGGCTTGCCATTTTATACTCTGCATTAGCGTTAAATGGAGACTGTGTTTTAGACAAAGTTTTGAACTTTTGGTTTTGTAATGGCTCCGCATGGGTGCAGGCCATGCCATGAATAGCATGTTCCTCTCACAATGACTGCGATAGCTTAGCTAGCATTTTAATATGTTAATTGTATTTAAAAGGTATGGTTGTAACATCCAGGGTTATGGCAAAGCCACGATATTGTTTGGTTACTATAGCGTGACTGTGTGAAGATGGTGATGCGACTTGCTTACTGTTTGTGTATAAATTGATTATGGTTCATTATTAATGTTTTTTCCTTAAGTCTAGACATCCATAGGATTCGATGTCACGACATCTATTGCAAACATGTGCTTTAGTTATTAATTGTTTAATGTGATGCAACGATTGTGTGTAGATTTATATGGGACCTTTAAACACTTTATGTTTTATAGATGGATGACTCTAATAATAGGACCGTGGATTATAATTTTTAGGTTATGTAAAGGGATGTGATTATTGACTACGCGATTAGGACTGTGGAATTTAGATAATAAGACAGAGGTTTGACATTGGACCACATGGATGGTCATGATTCCTTCTCTATTGGTTAATTATGATTATGTTTATTCAATGGAATGTTATGATATTTAATTTGTACTTGTTGAGACATACCGTGAAATTCTATAATGAGTTGTTATCTTAGATTTAGTTTTTGTCTATACTTAGTTAGTTTAGTTTAGAATATTAAAATTTTTTACTTTAGTTTATAAATAAAATAAATAGTAAATTAATTATAAAACTATTTGAATACTATTATATATATATGTATTTCTATATATATTTAACTTGTACTTCTCAACAAATTTTGAATTTAAAACATCCCTCTGCTGAGAAATGAAATATGTCAGCAGCGTAATGCAACCTGTAGAATAATAATATCCTAACTGGTAACAAAACCTAGATATAGTACATGTAAACTAAGAATTGAAATAATACAGAAATAAAATCAAAGTACAAACCCTAGTAATGTAGAACATATAATAAATTCTACAGCCTAAAACATAGTATTAAAGAAAATACAAATCCTAGCAGATTCTAACAACATAATCTAGCACATGGGGTTAGGAAATGCATTGAAAAAATTTATATAGCAAATCGAGTAATTAATTTAGAGAAATAGAATAGGTAGGATAAGGCTTCATACCTGATCTTGAAGCTTTGTTAATGTCTGAACTTGCACACTCAAATAACCACATTAACAATGCAATGCAGATCTGAGCTTTGTTTGATGACCAAATCACTTGGGGACTACCACGTTCCTCCTAACCATGACCCAAAACCATTCCTGGTTCTAATCTGGATCCCCTCGATGTGGACTACAACATGAAAGTAACTTGGAGCTCCTAAGGTAGGGTTTCCTAACTGGTAATAGGTTCTGAATCAATGCTCTTTCCTTTGCAGGAAAAGTTCTCCAAGAAAACAGTCTCGAGAAAAAAAAGGTAGAATAATAATTCTCCTAGATAAAAACAAAACCCCCAAGCCTTTGCTTTGCTTGAGTCTTTATAGGCATACTTTTCTATCAAAGGGGCAGTTAAATCAAGAAATCCTTGATTTCTTGATTTAACACTTTTTAATTTATTGGGGTAATTTTCAATGCTTAACTTAGGAACTTTTAAATAGTTCCTAGTTAGTCTTTCATAGATATTTCACTATTTATTAATCCTTTAATAACAAATAATAATTGGTGGAGCTTCACTTTTTTATTTATTCAATTATATAATTAATCATAATTTATTCTTTATACATACTATGTATAAAATACATAGTATTAAAACACTTGTTAAAACTTGTCTTCAAACATCGTGTGTCACGATCCCTAGACTTAACAACACTTCTTTATGAAGGTCAAGTAGATAAATGGCTCAGGTCTACTAGGATAGGAAACTCTAAAAATCCTTGCATGTTGGATTTCCCTCGTATAACATGGTAGTTCTTTAGTACTTGATGAGAACACAAAAATTTAAAATTTCATTTAATCACTTAAAAATAAGTATGATGAGATCAATATTATTCTCGAGTCATTTTCAATTGGAGGCGATTTTAATCTTTTTTAGTAACCCCTAGCGCTTACCATATCCCATACGCAACACTTATAACAAGGTGTTACAAACATACTGCAATTCTAGAGCTCTCGCTCAACACTAAATGCTAGGATGTACTTGTACGATAAACCTAGGGATACAATGGCGAATATTCGATGCTCTAGAGCTTATGCTCAACATCAACATGGAATTATCTATATCTTATTCCAAACATTTCCAATTACATTGTCATGTGTTCCAGAGATTTATGCTCAACACAAATGTAAGTACTCATGTGCTCCAGAGCCTCTCGCTTAACACAAAACATCTCATCGATCATGTGCTTCAGGGTCCATGCCCAACACCAACATCTCATCAATCATGTGCTTGAGGGTCCATGCCCAACACAACCAACATATATACACATATATCATCAACAATTGGCTTACACCCAATATACAACAAAAATAATCATGTTCATATGCAGTGGGGTGTTTGACCCAATATAAAAATAAAACATCAATATAAACATCATGATCAATAGGATCATTCCTATAAATGTTAGGTCCAAAATTTGGGATATTGCATCCCTCCCTGCTTAGTACAACACCATGACTAGTGTTCTAGGGACTCTGGATGATATCATGAAACAAGACGGGGTAAACCTTTCTCAAGGTGGCCTCATTCTCCCAAGTAGCCTCACCTACGCCAATGTGCTTCCACTGCACTTTTAATTGGACTACAGTGCGCTTCCGAAGCTGCACTTCTCTCTTGTCCAATATATGAAAAGGCTCAGGGGAAAATCTCCCCTAAGTTTTCACCTATAATAATAACCAATGATTGACATGCTTAGTGCCATAAACATATTTCTTAAATAAAGATGCATGGAAAGCATTATGAACCCTTATGTGTGTAAGTAATTCTAGTTCATAAGCCACTGGTCCTTTCTTGGCTAGAATTTCAAAAGGTCCACAAAATCTAGGTGCTAACTTACCACACCTACCCAAGCTCAACGAGTTCCATTTTTATTTGAATTTCAAGTAGACATTGTCACCTACTTGATACTATTTATCTTTTCTTTTCTTAATTGCATAACGTTTTGGGCAGTATTGTGCCTCTTTAAGGTTTCCCTGAACCTTGGTAACTAACTATTCCAATTCCAATAATAGAATGGGCCCTAACATGAGTCGATCTACCAGACTGTCGCAAGTAACTGGGGTCCTACACTTCCATCCATAGAGTACCTCAAAAGGACTCATCTTGGCATAATCCGGATACTCGTTGTTATATCCAAACTCTGCAAGGTGCGGATAATCCTCCCACTTGGTCTGGTTGTTCATGACATACATTCAAATCATGTCCTAAACAATTTGGTTTACATTTTTAGTCTGCCCATCCGTCTGTAGGTAATAAGCAGTGCTAAAGTTCAATTGCAGCTCTATTCCATATAATAAATATCACCAAAAGTTTCCTATAAACTTAAAATATTGATCTGAGATAATTTCCTTGGGTATCCCATGCAATCTAAATATCTCTTTTATGAAGATATCGACAATGTTCACGGCCTTATAGGTTGATCTCACGAGGATGAAGTGTGCTGCCTTTGAAAACTTGTCAATGACTATGAAGATGGAATCATTCTGCTTCTTTATTTTTGGTAAGATAGCAATAAAATCCATATTGATAACCTCCCGCATCCATTCTGGAATGGGCAATTGTTGTAGCAATCCTGAAGGGTGTTGGTGCTCAGCTTTAACTAGCTAGAATTCATGACATTTCGCAATAAACATTGCAATGTAAGCCTTTAAATTATGCCAAAAAAGTGTCTCTTGATGGCATATATCCTCTTTTGATATCCCGGGTTCCCCGAGTAGGGTTCCCTATGAAATTCTATGAGGATGCTGGACCGAATGTCCCCTCCATATGGAACATACAATCTATCCTTGGACCAGAGAAGGTCGGAGTCATCCACCTTGTATTCCTTTTGTTTTGGAAAGAACCGATCCTCTTGACCCTTCTTGAGGATTTCAACATAGAATGCGTCCAACTTGTTGGCCGTTCTAATATTCTCATGCAAATTTACATCAGCTTGACTCAGGGTCACCTCATATATTGTATGAGTTTGTCAACTCAAAGCATCGACAACTTAATTCTCTTTGCCCTTAATATGCTTTAGTTCAAAGTGATTCTCACTCATGAAATCCAACCATCTGGCTTGCCTCGCATTCAAATGAGGTTGGGAAAATAAATACTTTAGACTCATATTGTCAGTCTTTATAAGGAAATTCCTTCCCATGAGGTAGTGCCTCAACATCTTTAGAGTGTGGATAATGGCTGCTAGCTCAAGATTGTGCGTGGCATAATTATGCTCATGCACTTTTCATTTTCATGATTCATAATAGATTCCATGATTGTGTTGCAAGAGGAATCCTCCAAGTCCTTCCTTGCTTGCATCTTTGCATACAACAAAATCTCCATTGGGATCCACAATCCGCAACACTGGTGCGCTCATCAAAATCTGTTTAAGCTTTTGAAAAATTTCTTCACACTAGTGAGTCCATAAGAACTTGTTTTCTTTCTTATACAAATCCATCATGGGTCAAGCGATTTTCGACAAGTTCTCAATGAACTTTCAATAATACCCGAATAAACCCAAAAAGGACCTAATGTTAGTGACACTAGTCGAGGTAGGCCAATCCTTTATGGCTCAAATCTTTTTCGGGTCCACAGTTATTCCTGCCTTGGATATGATGTGACCTAGGTACTATATTTTTGGTTTGTAAAAATCACATTTACTAAACCTAGCGTAGAGATGGTGTTCTTTCAACACTCGAAGTGCTATGCGAAGGTGTTCTTCATGTTCCTCTTTATTCTTGGAATAAACCAGAATGTCATCAATACATACTAGTACAAGATTATCTAGATATTTACTAAATATGTTGTTCATCATACACATAAACTTTGTGGGTGCATTGGTCAACCCAAACAACATCACTACAAACTCGTATTGCCCGTAACTCGTACGAAAGGCAGTATTGGGAATATCTTCGTCTCGAATCCGTACCTGATGGTACATAGATCATAGGTTAATATTTGAAAGGATTTTGGCTCCTCCCACCTGGTTGAACCAATCATCGATCCTAGGGAGTGGGTGACGGTTCGTTATAGTCATTTTGTTCAACTGACGGTAATAAACGCACATCCGCATTGTACCATCCTTCTTCCTTATGAACAAAATCAGTGCTCTCCAAGGAGACACACTGGCTTAGATATACCCTTTCTCTATTAACTCCTACAACTGCAATTTGAGTTCCACCAATTCTAGTGCACTCATGCGGTAAGGGGTTTTGGAGGCCAGAACTGATCCTGGGGTCAGTTCGTTGGAAAATTCTAGGTCTCAGTTTAGAGGAAATCCAGGGATTTCTTTGGGAAACATGTCCTTGAATTCTTCAAGAATAGGGAAGTCTTCTATGCATTTTTCTCTATCAGACTCTATGTATTAGATGTTCACCGCAAACAACTTGCAGCCCTTCCTAACACACTTCTTCACTTGTATGGCAGATATTTGTCTTACAGAAACTTTCTTTGGGATTCCTTGAACCTTTACTTGGTTCCCTTGGCTATCCGTAAACAATATAGACTTGTGTAGACAAACCAGCATGATATGGTGTTGTTCCAACCAGTCCATACTGATAAGAATATTGTACGATCCTAACGACAAAATGTTCAGGTTTACCTTAGTAAGGAAACCATTCAGGTTTGGTTCACATTCTTTAACAATTTATGAAACCTTATGTTTCGTAACAGTGGCTAACTGTACCATCTAAGGTTTAAGATGCTTTACTTTGCCTAACTTTCATAAATCAACAATCTTAGGTGCAACAAAGCTCTGACATGCACGGGGATCAATAAGTATTGAAATAGAGGTGTTCAAGATCTTACCTTCGATCTTGACCATTGTATATTGATGGTCTACTTGTTGGCCATCTAATGATGCATAGATTCGCGAGGTTCCTACTATATCCTCAACATCAGATTCTTCTTGTAGGTTATGCAAGACTGTATTGTTCTTGTTCTTACAATCTCGGGCATAATGCGGCCCGTTTCACCTCCAACACTTGATCGCTAAAGGGGTAGCATTGGCTCCACTCGCCACTTGGTTATTACCATTAGGAGCTGGTACATAAGGCTTAACACCATTTTGTTGAAGTTCTTGTTCACTTGAAAATAGTTATTTTGCTTTCCATAAGGCTACTTGTTTGACTGAAGCTTGCGATTATCAACAAAGTTTCTAGACTTTTATTTGTTTCAGTTTTGGTTTTGCTGTCATAACTGCCCATGCTCATAATAGAGTCAGACCTTGTCTAGTGCAATATCCAAAATCTTTGGCATGTTGAATTCAATCCTGTCCTGAAAAATGGGAGGAAGACATCCTAGGAACTGTCAGATATTCACCCTCTCTTCTTTCATATACGATACATAATGCATCAGATCTAGAAATATGTTTATAAGTCCGTCCATAGTCATGGACCCCATGCGTAGTTCATGGAACTCTTTTACCTTGCAGTTAAAGAACCTTTCTGACATGTATTTTTCTTAAAAAATCTTTCAGAAGTTTTTCCATCTTATTTCTCATTGCTCATATTTCTTGGTGTCCTTTAAATATTTCCACCATCTCGATGCCTTACCATTCAGGTTGTAAATGGAAATCCTATCCTGCATCACAATTGAATAGCTATGAACCTGGAAACACTTACTCATTCCCAGCAACCATTTTTTAGTATTTTATCCTGTATTTACTTCACCTTCATAGGTCAGAGCTCTTATTTTTTTTAAATACCCCTGAAGAGTGTCATCATTTATTTGCCTCTTTCTCCGTGGATAAAGTGAGTCATCACTAGTAGGACTGTGATGATCTCCTTTAGTTGCTTCAGGTGTACCTTCATTTTCTACTTCTCTTGGGTTGTTCTACTGCTCATGGTATGGTTCTCTTTTGGATCTGTTTGTGTACTGGGTAGGTTTACCTTTTGGGCTCCCTCTCATCATGTTACACAATAAAGCTTCATTTTCAGCTTGTTATTCCTTTCTTTCATTTAGATTTTCTTCTCTGAAACTTTTCAGTTCAACTTGAAGAGTGTGCAAGGTTTTCAGCACATCAGAGTTTAGCTCGACCAACAAGTTCACTTCTGGAGTGGGGGGCTATAATTTCTTCCTACCATCTATTTCCTTCCTTAGTATTCATAAACTAAACAACACTGTAAAACTTTTCCTGAAAGACAAAAAAATTTAATAGAAGAAAAAAAATTTGTTCGTAAAAAAAATTACTTATTATACATTATTTTCTCTACGTGTATGCCTGGTCCATCCATATGTCTCTTAGTATTGAAACTAGGCTCTGATACCACTTCTAATGTCCCCAAAAATTGAAAAAAAAATTTACAGGCTAGTGAAGACTACCCCAAAGGGGATCATCATTACTCGTGTGGAATTACATGTTCTACTTATACTTTCAATCTCTTTAGAAACTGTCCATACTGCACTGTTACTCTCTTATCGATTTAGTGATTATTAGTTCTCTTACTTCTTATATCTTATTGATACATATTAGTTATTATTGTTGGTGAATTAATGAATTGTATATATCATTGTTTTGCTCCTGCACATGTGTACTTTGTTTATTTAATAAAAACTAACTTAACTTTGTTGATGGGAACAAAGTGGTCGAGTGGCGGGACTCGTTCTCCAATGACGATCTGAGAGGTAAGGTCCTTCTTCATTATGTAGGCTTACTTAGTTCATACAAACTAAGCCACCTTATTTATTGACTTACAGGTTACTCTTGTGACATCGGGATTATTGGTTACTTGATGCAATTTAGTTCCTAGTTATACTTCCAGTTCCACGTTGCACTTTTACTACTGTTCCATTTTACGACTCAGGTAAGCCCTATGTTCGTTAATTATCTTTCTTATTTAATTAACTAGATGCTATGAATTAACCTACTATCCTTACCATTATCAATTATCTATCTCTTGGTTAATTAATTACTCTCTTCTTGTTTCTATTTTGGAGGTCTACCTTGGTTACGAGTTTGGAAACTTACACTTGTTCTTCGTAATGGGGGCATCATGGAATACTATGTTTTTCATGATTACTAAACACTACAAAACCTAGACTAAATATCTATGCACATACACTACCTATAAGAACTAGAAAAGGGCATGTAAGAAACTAAACTTTGATGCTAAGGGATAACATTGTAAACACTATACCATAGTGTTAAGGTCTGCGCATACTATAAGGTTGGAAGACTATGGTATACATACCATGTCCTAATTATTAAGTCTGTGCTGATATTTAAAGGGTGGCGAAACCATAGGATAAACGGTTTAACTCATGACTTGAATGGTATGTAATATAACATTGAACCATATGCTATGGTGAGGGTTTATGGATGTGTTAATGACCATAAGCTGGTGTCATTAATGTCGTTAGGGTTTGTGAACACATGTGGAAAAGGATTTGGGAATTTTATTTTTGTGCATTATGTTGCTTCGGAATTGGGGTTTCTTGTGGCCTCTGCGCAGTTGGAGAAGGAGGTGACCACCATCGATTTCCAGGTATGCTAGACCAGACTTTGTGTAATCGCAAAACTTTATTGTTTTCTCGATGGCATGGTCATTCTTCTCATGCCAAACTTTATTTGTTTGCAGGTGTAAAAAAAGGTGCTCTGGGGTTTGCACAGGGCTACCCTATCGATTTTGGGTTGCTCCTTCACAACCATGGTAATCCTGCTAGAAAGATTTACTTGCCTCCTCTCATTTCTGGGAATTTTTGAGTTGGGATTGTTTACAGGGTTGGGGTTTTAGATGGTACTTGTCGGCTTTGCCTTCGAGGTTTATGATGTATCTTGATATGGCTATTTGGCTCTATTTCGGAGGTTTTGCAATGGAACCATGGCTGCACCATTACTTGTAATGGTGCCATATCATAGCTTTCCATTTAACATTGTTAATACTTAACTGTTTGTAAAATAGGATTGGTGCCCTACTATACTAAGCGTTGGCGTTTATGTGAATACTATAATTGGTTTTTGTATGAAAGGAATACGATTTCATTCAGTGTTTTTAATATATTATACCGTGTAAATTTTTTTGGGAGTTTGTAGTTATTTTAATGCTACATTTTAAAATGTTGACTTGCTGGGTTCGATTCATGGCTTCTAGGCTGTGGAATTTACTCTATGTATATTAGTGAAGATTCTGGTTCTGGAATTATGCAAGGCATTCTGTTTATATTGCTTATAAATTATGTTGGGAAATATTCTAAATATTTTGGGAGTTATTCCATGGGCTACGCCATTGTAGCAATGGTGTCGTAACCCATTGCTTGCCACCGTATGCTCTACATTAGTGTTAAATAAAGACTATGTTTTAGAAAGAGTTTTTAACTTTTGGTTTTGTAATGCCTTAGCATGGGTGCAAGCCATGACATGAATGGCATGTGCCTCTACCAATGACTGTGATATCTTAGTTTGCATTTTAATATCTAAATTGTATTTAAAAGGTATGGCCGTAACAGCCAGGCTTATGGAAAACCCACGATATCGTTTGGTTAATGTAGCATGATTTTGTGAAGATGGTTATGCGATTTGCTTACTGTTTGTGTATAAAATGCTTATGGTTCGTTATTAATTTTTTTTCCTTAAGTCTAGACATCCATAGGATTCGATGTCGCGACCTCTGTCGGCAAAACAGGTTTTAGTTATTAATTGTTTAATATGTTCTGACGATTGTGTGTATATTTATATGGGACCTTTAAACACTTTATGTTTTATAAAAGGAGAACTGTAATAATAGGACCATGGATTATAATGTTTTGGTTATGTAAATGGATGCACTTATTGACTAAGTGAATTGGACTATGGAATTTATATAATAAGATAGAGGTTTGATATTGGACCACATTGATGGTCACGATACCTTCTCTATTGGTTAATAATGGTTATGTTTATTTAGGGGAATTTTATGATATTTAATTTGTACTTGTTGGGATAGACCTTGAAGGTCTTTAATGATTTGTTATCTTAGATTTAGTTTTTGTCTATACTTAATTTGTTTTGTTTAGATATTTTAAATTATGTACTTTAGTTTATAAATAAAATAAATAGTCAATTAATTATAAAGCTATTTGAATACTATTATATATATGTATTTCTATATATATTTAGCCTGTACTTCTCAATGAATTTTGAATTTAAAACAACCCTCTGTTGACAAATGAAATATGTGATCAGAGTAATCCAACGTGTAGAACAATAATATTCTAACTGGTAACAAAATCTAGATATAGTACACATAAAAAAAACATGGAAATAATACAAAAATCAATTCAAAAGTACAAACCCTAGTAATGTTAAACATATAGTAAATTTTATAGCATTAAACATAGTATTAAAGAAAATACAAACCCTAGCAGATTCTAACAAGAGAATCCAAGACATAGGGTTAGAAAATGCATTGAAGACATTTACCTAGCAAATCCAATAATTAATTTAGAGAAATAGAATAGGCAGTCTTGGGATTCATACATGATCTTCAAGATCTGTTAATGGCTGAACCTGCACACTCAAATAACTAGCATTAACAATGCAATGTAGATCTGACCTCTGTTTGATGACCAAATCACTTGGGGACTGCCACGTTCCTCCAAACCATGACCCAGAACCATTCCTGGTTCTAATTTGGATCCCCGTGAGATGGACTCCAACATGCAAGTAGCTTAGAGCTCCTAAGGTACGGTTTTCTAACTCGTAATCAGTTCTGAATCAAGCCTCTTTCCCTTGTAGGAAAATTTCTCTAAGAAAACACTTAAGAGCTAAAAAAAGGCAGAATAATAATTCCCCTAGATAAAAATCAGAATCCCCAAGCCTTTTCTTGGCTTGAGTCTTTATAAATAGACTTTTCAGTCAAAGGGGTAGTTAAATCAATAAATCCTTGATTTCATGATTTAACCTTTTTTAATTTACTCGGGTAATTTTCAATTCTTAACTTAGGAACTTTCAACTAGTTCCTAGTTAGTCTTTTGTTAGATTTTCATCATTCAAGCTAGCATTATGATCTTAGGATATTTAACTGAGAGAATAACAAGCAGAGAAATAAACACAAGAGACAAGAGCCACAAAGAATTTACCTCGGGGAAACCATAAAGGAGAAAACCCTACAAATTCCTCAGAGATAGAATCGACACCAAAAGAAAAACCCAAAAACATAAAGATGATCTTTTGACAGCAGTAGTCTAACTCTTGGGGCCAACAACTTCTCTTTCAGCCATGCACCCCAATGACTGAGTGTGTGTGTGATAAATAGAAAGGATCACTCTCTATTTATACTCTTTCATTCACTTTAATCCCACTCCAACATGTCACCTTCACTTAGCAATTACTTACTAGAATCGACATATCTAGGAGTGTCTAATAACCCTAGTGCCCCAAAACTTGTGGGAACTTTTCCCCTCCGACCAAGAAGGAGGATTATCCTTAACACAATGGTGGGGACTATTGCCTCGACTTATAATAACTCACCTAGGTTTGACTTCTCTAATATAGTCTAATAACCCTACGGCCCCACAACTGCGAGGAATTTAACCCTTGACAAATACAAGGGTTACCCAAAATGATTTAGCATGACTTATTTACATTTATATAGAACCTCCTGATAGAAACATCAGGGCATGACATGACTCAAATACATTATAGACACATCCTAGAATAAACATCGAGGTACAATACATAAGATATATGGATGCATACATTCTAAAGTTACAAATACATTAACACTCCCTCTTAACTAGGAAGGCATTCTCTCAACAAAATTTATCAACACAAGTCTTTTTCTCTGTATAATCTGGATCATCATCGAGTCCTTGTCATCTTCATCTGGATCTGGATCATCATTCGATCTGGATCATCATCGAGTCCTTGTCATCTAGATCATCTTCAAGTCATCTTCATCTAGATCTGGATCATCACTCGAGCTGGATCATCATCATTGGATCAAGATCATCACTCGATCTATATCATCATCACTGGATCTAGATCATCACTCAATTTGGAACATCATCACTGGATCTGGATCATCACTCGATCTAGATCATCATCACTGGATCTGTATCATCACTCGATCTGAATCATCACCACTGAATCATCATCACAGGTGCTATCTCATGATTCTTCTCGTCATAGGAATATCTATAGAGCCGAACCTTTTTCATGTTGGTTGTAGTCCTATCCTCCATGTAGGTCTTCTTCAGTGCTTATATCCGACCCTAAGTCAGAATGGCCCATGCAGCACTTACATTTGACCATGAGAGGAACACATCCAACACCATGTTAGAAAGGCACGGCCATCAATCACATCTAACCATGCAGGAACACATCCCACAACCCTGTCAGAAAGGCCCAGCACTTACATTCACAAGCATGATAGGACACACCTGCTATTATCTGTGAAAATGCAAAGAACTCACATCCACCAGCATGGTAGGACACACCTACTACCATCTGTGGAAAGGCATAGCACTCACATCCACCAGCATGGTAGGACACACCTACTACCATATGTCGAAATGCATAGCACTTACAATCACTAGCATGGTAGGACGCACCTACTACCATCTGTGAAAAGGAACAACACTCAAATCCACCAGCATGATAGGACACACCTACTATCATCTGCGAAAACAACAGCACTCACATTCACCAGCATGATAGGACACACCGACTATTATCTGTGGAAAGGCTCTACACTTACATCTAATCATGTGGGGACTGATCCCACAGTCACATCAGAATGTCTCTCAATCCTAGACCGAGGATTCTTGGTAACTGACCAGGTGCCTCCCAGATAATGGAAACAGCCCTTATATCTGATCAAGTGGGAACACATCCCTCAATCACATCAGAATGGCTATGCACTTATATCTGATCATCTGAGAACAAATCGCACAGTCATATCAGAATGGCCCTTAGTCCTAGACTGAGTTTTCCTGGTAACAAACCAGGTACCTCCATTCAAACAATGGCAATAGCCCTTATATATGATCATGTAGGAACCAATCCTACAGTCATATTAGAATGGCTTAGCACTCATATCTGACATGGAAGGAACCAATCCTCTCACCATGATAGAATGGCTCAGCCCTTGCATCTGACCACAGAAGGAACCAATCCTCTCACCATGTCAGAATTGCTCACAAACTCATCACTTCCCTTTGGAAAGAACCTCGATCTAGACAACACCAAGCTTCTCCCTGAAGTATTCAAACTTCACTTTGGCCAATGGATTTGTCAACACCTCAGCTATCTATTCATCCATCGCAACATAATAGAGCTTCATTACTCCAGTTTGCACCACATCCTTGATATAATGATACCTGATCTTGATATGCTGTGACTTGTCATGGAACGCTGGGTTCTCCGACAACTTCACACAACTCTAGTTTTCATAATATATACAAGTAGCATCCAGCTGGAGATCAAATAAAATCAGACAGTATCTTCCTTATCCATACTGTCTCACAACTAGCTGAACAAGTTGCAACATACTCTACTCCAGCTGTACTCAGTGCCACATAGGACTGCTTCCTTCTAAACCAAAAGATCACACCTGATCCCATACTTAAGCAACACCTTGATGTTCTCTTCATATTGATGGAACTTCCTACCCAATCTGAATCAACATAACCCTCCTAGTTAATATTTTGACTCACCTCATACTTGAGCCCATAATCAACTATACCCCACATGTACCTCACTGCATGCTTTGCAACCATGAGGTGAACATGTCTCCATGTGTTTACACTAAAGTAAATATCTTGTCTCTCATTCGTTAGGTATATCAAGGACCCTATCATCTAACAATAAATCATAGCATCAACCATTTTTTATGAAGCATCACTCAATAGCTTCATGTTCGATTCCATAGGTGTGGTCATGGCCTTGCATTCCATCATCCTAAACCTCTTCAGGATATCTAATGCATACTTCCATTATTCAAGGAAGATTCCATCTGCATTTTGCCACACCTCCATGCCTAGAAAATAATGCATCAACACATAATAGGAGAATCATTGATCTTCCACCTTCAACCTTAAAGAAAGGGTTGGAATCCACTTTACTCTCAATAAATCCTAGAGTCATCAGTAATCTATCCATCCTGTCATACCATGTCAAACCTCAGGATCTTCTTCAATCACTCCCTTTGAAGCATCATACTCCCTCTATCTTCCATACTCTATGCACTGAAACATTCTATAGTAGAGTGACGAGTAGCTTCCTCTACTACTAATATTCTATGTATCCATCTAGGATCACGATATACCAAGATCCTCTATCTTGGACTTTTTCAAAATTTCTTATTGCACCCATCTATGAACTTGTCATCCTCTATAGGACTTCATATTCATTCTTGTATCAAAGGTTAAGATCTTCATCAATCTCATCATGTATGTGTTATCCCATGGGTGTCTTATGAGCTCGTACAAGGCCTTCTTTCATTTGCACACATGATTCTTCCTGGCATGTGTCTCAACTCCCACTAGCTACAAATGTCTCTTTGTATTCTATGCCTTCTTTTCGTGAGAATCCCATGCTATGAATGTTTCCTTGTATCCCATGATTTTTCCATCTACTGCATGATGGAACTATGAACTTCCCTTCACCTATCAATACTACATCCTAGACATCACTCTTCTTGAACTGGTCTTCCCTTTCTTCTCGGTTACTTCTTCATAGCTGGAGGGTTCTGCATCAACGATGTTGATGTATTCGTCATATTATTCTTCCTCTTGAACATTCATCACTTGTTCTTCGGAACAAGTCTCATCCTTCTTTGCTTGTAGTCAATTTGATGCAATCTTTCCTACAAGTCAAATGCATTAGTTGTATGGTTAGAAACATTTCATAAGGTATATTCATAATGGAAAATTCTTATGCATAAATATATGATCATGCAACTATTTTAGCCAATGCAACATTCATCCATATCTCATGAAAAATTTCTAGATTCCTTCCATCTCCACCAAGACAACATTGAGATCGTACACTAATCCAATGTGTCAGCAAAGAGGTTTCATTCTAGATAAGTAGTAATGGAGAGTTGTATAGCACCATGATCTACTTACCCATTACATGCATATTAGTAGTATAATGTCATTAATGCAAACATTCTATCATGCATAATATATTAACTGAATATAAACAAATGCATAACAAAACAATATCATGAAATGACAATTGAATACTTATCTTTATTTGTTTTGTGGGTAGACTCCTTATTGAGCCTTCAGCGTCATCATCTTCTTCATTCATAATAGCATCATTTATCATCCAAATTTTGAGGTGGATAAGAGGTTCTTTAAGAGTTGATTTCTCCATATTCCTCATTGCTTAAGGGATCTTATTTGAATCATGAAATATTTATCTTCAGTTGCTCCCATCTTCTTTTCTCTTATTATGAGTTGAGCTTCTTCTTCTTCCTAGAGTCTGCTGAAAGTAATCACTTCCTTCTCGCACACATTCCTCACATGAATGAATCCCATGATCTTGGGAGGCCATTCAAGGTGGCTATCACCACTTCTACATTCTTCACTTCTTCTTTTACTGCTTCAATTTGTTCTTTGATTTGAGAGACCCTTGTAAAGTATGACTGTATGGTCTCTGCATTCTGGATCTTCTCATTCTTCAACTGTTTTCTCAAAGTCATATTCTGATTTATGTTCTTCCCTTCAAATAGCTTGGTCAAGGAATCAAACATATCTTTCGGTTTCTTTAGGGAAGACACTTGTGGTATAAGGTGATCCATGATTGAATCAACAATGATCTTCTTGGCCTTGACCAAGTTGTTATGGTGTAAGGATTTTAGCCTCATCTCCCTCTGGAACTGGAACCTCTCTACTTATGTAGCTATCTAATTCATTTTCTTCAAAGAGATCATATACTTCCATGCTTGGAATTTTTCAAATTCACCAAGCTTATCATCAAGATGATGTGATATATCACTTTGAAATGAGAACCTCAAATGAAAATAGCAAAAGATTATATCTTACCGATTTGAAGATTTCCTCCTCGTTCTGGAGCTGGCTGATCTAGGGTTTGTCAGAGAAACCCTAATTTTCAAAAATTGGAATCTTTCAGATCTGACTAGATAGAAATATAGATCTCTTTAAGGTTATCTTTCCAATGTACTCCTTTTCTGATAACAATGGAGGGAAGCTCTTAGAAAAAGAATCCCTAGTTTTCCAATTTATTCTATACAAATTCTTGATATTGTTTCTATGATATCTCCAAAATTATTGCTCCTATGTGTCTAAAATGTACAACTGATGTACCCTTACTTGTCCTTGTTACAACACCATAGGTTTCATCAGAATTGGTTTCACCAATTGGGACATATGATCGTTTTACCAAGGTGACCTGTTTCAGGACTGTTCAGAACAGTGAAGTTCTACGGAATTCCATGTGTCAGGGTTTCATCTTCTCGCACTAAAAATTGTACCATAAAAATTAAATTCCATCCCCTTTGTGGAAAATATTCATAAATTTCATTTGGACCTTTGTAGGCTGAGATGTAGTAATTCTCCACAGGTATCCCATTTAGGGATGAATCCTGGAAGAGGCTCGAACCCTAACTTGGAGGGATCATATCTCCTAGAATAGAATGAATCTGAGGCTGAATTTTGGATACAGTGGAAATTCAGATTTTATATTCGGCTTGGAAAGGTTTGAGCTCCTTATACTTCTCCAATCTCGAGATATGGAGAATCTACCAAAACTTATTAGTTTTAGTATTTAAGGTTTTTTTTAGCTCAGGGTCAAACTAGGGTTTCAATTTCTTGGAGTTATACCCAACCAAATATCTTTACCCAGGTCTCTAAACTTCAATTTTGATGAATATATAAATCCTATGCAGAGCTCACTCAAAAATTCCTCTTCTGTCAGAATCCCTAATTTCCCGCACCAAAAACTAAAAATGTTTGGAATCGAATTCTGCTTTGATAGAAAGATACACCCTTCAATCGAGAGTCATCCTAGCATTCTTTCACTGATGGATTGTGGAGAGAGACCGAAAAATCAAGAAGCCCTAGATTCTTCAGTTGCATAGTTTCTTCTTCTTAGGTTAGCTCTGATACCATGTTAGATTTTTATCATTCAAGCTAACATTATGATCTTAGGATCTTTAACTGAGAGAATAACATGCATAGCAATAAACACATGAGATAAGATACACAAAGAATTTTCCTCGGGGAAACCATAAAGGAGAAAACTCTGCAACTTCCTCGGAAATAGAATCAACACCAAAAGCAAAACCCAAAAACATAAAGATGATCTCCCAACAATAGTAGTCTCACTCTTGTCCCAACAACTTCTCTTTCACTCATGTACCCCAATGAGTGAGTGTGTGTGTGTGATAAATAGAAAGGCTCACTCTCTATTTATATTCTTTCATTCACTTGAAGCCCATTCCAACATGTTGGCCTCACTTAACTATTACTTACTAGAGCCGACATCTCTAGGAGTGTCTAATAACCCTAGTGCCCCACAAATTCTGGGGACTTTGCCCCTCTGACCAACAAGGAGGGTTATCCTGAACACAATGGTGGGGACTATCTCCCCGACTTATAATAAATCACCTACGATCAAATTCTCTAATATAGTCTAATAACCTTAGTTCCCCACAACTGTAGGGACTTTAACCCTTGACTGATAGGAGGGTTACCCATAATGACTTGACATGACTTGTTTAAATTATAGAACCTCCCGATAGGAACATTAGGGCATAACATGACTCAAATACATTACAGACGCATCCTAGAATATACATCGAAGTACAATATATATGAATGAATACATTCTAAAGTTACAAATACGTTAACATCTTTCATAGATATTTCACCATTTATTAATCCTTTAATAATAAATAATAATTGTTGGAGCTTCTCTTCTTTCTTTATTCAATTATATAATTAATCATAATTTATTCTTTATACATACTATGTATAAAATACATAGTATTAAAATACTTGTTAACACTTGTCTTCGGGCATCATGTGTCATGATCCATAGACTTAATGACATCTTTATGAATGTCAACTAGATACATGGTTCTGGTCTACTAGGCTAGGAAAATCTAAACATCCTTGCATGTTGGATTTCCCTTGTATAACATGGTAGTTCTTCAGTACTTGATGAGAATACAAAAATTCAAAATTTCATTTAATCACTTAAAAATAAGTATGATGAAATCAATATTATTCTCGAGACATTTTCACTTGGAGGTGATTTTAATATTTTTCAGTAACCCCTACTGCTTACTAGATCCCATAATCAACGCTTATAAAATGGAGTTACAAACATAGTGCAATTCTAGAGCTCTCCCTCAACACTAAATGCTAGGATGTACTTGTACGATACACCTAAGGATACAATGGCCAAGGATTCGATGCTCTAGAGCTTATGCTCAACATCAACATTGAATGCTCCAGACATTATGCCCAACATTTCCAATTATATTTTCACATGTTCTATAGATTTATGCTCAACACAAATGTATGTACTCATGTTCTCCAGAGCCTCTCTCTCAACATAAAACATCTCATCGATCATGTGCTTCAAGGTCCACACCCAACACAAACATTTAATCAATAATGTGCTTAAGGGTCCACGCCTAACACAACCAACATATATACACATATATCATCAACAATTGGCTTATTCACAATATACAAAGGAAATCGTCATGTTCATATGTAGTGGGGTCTTTGACCCAATTTAAAAATAAAACATTAATTTAAAAATCATGATCAATAGGCTCATGCCTATAAATGGTAGGTCCAAAATTCGAGATATTACAATTATGATGTCGTAAATATGATTACTAAGCTATTCTCATGTGTTTACATTGTTGTGTATGTGTAATTGTTTGATAATCTATTTCCTTCATTTCTACATAGTTTTACTTGTTATTTACATGGTTGTAGCTTAACTTTGTTTTTCGAACTAAAGTGGGTGGAGTGGCGGGACTAGTTCTCCCATGTTACTAACTGAGAGGTAAAGTTTCTACTTGTCTAGTGGGATTACTTAGTTCAATTTGAAATAAGGCACTCTTAACTTGTTTATGTGAAGGTGTACTTACGCTCACAACTAGTGACACCTAATGATCGTTATTATTGCTTCGTACATAATTGGTTTAGTGATAAGGTAATTACCATGATTATTCTTTTTAATATATAAACTACTTATCTAAGTGACACTTATTATTCATTATGAGTTACTCATCAATTGTTCATATTTTAACATAGATTTATTTCATATTTATTTTATTAAGGGTATTAACATATCTTGTTATCTCTCTTGGTAGGTTTACAAACCTTGGTTTAAAGACCAATTCTTGGCTTTATGAAAAAAATGGTTACCATGGCATAATTCACATGCCATGGTTCTAAGCTTAATGCTTAGGGAAATGAATAAGCAATGATTTAAGGATTTAAGCATATGGTATACATTGTATTCCATACTATACCTTATATTTAGCTTGGGTGGTGATTTATATACCATGGTCTAAATGTTACGCATTGGGGCTTAATACTATGCAATGGAGAAAGGTCACAGATGATTTGTGTCATTTACAAACTATAGATATGTGGGTTTTAGCATCGATAATGCACCTTTCAGGTCTTGGCGGCCCAAGATTAGGGCCTGGCTCACGTTGGACTTTGGTCATTTTCTATGTTTGTTGTTTTTTTTGTATCGGCTCTACACAATGGGTGAGGAGACGCCTAAGGAATCAAAGTTATGGTAACGTTTGGCTTCACTATGCTATCGTTGGAGTTTTTCTTATTATGGATAATCATGCTTCTCATTCTCAGTGTTTTGTTTTGGTTATAGGTGACAGGTTTCGCAAGGAGATGTATGGCTCATAGTGTGATCTTGAGGCATGGTAGAACATTACCAATATGGTACGCATGCTATTCAATTCATACTTGACACATATTTGGTCGTAAGCCTAGGTTTTAACTTATCGAGGTTGGGGTTTGGGTTATGAATTTTTGTTGGCCTTTGGTTCTATATTTTAAATGAAATGGAATGTAATGTAAAGAGGGTTTTGGCTATAAGGAGAAACTTGAGACATTTAACAAGCTCTGCATGTAAATTTTGATTTGTAAATGTACACAGTGGAAACACTATTTCTTACAATGGTGTCATGACCATTGGATGACTGTGTAGACTTGATTTAAATATTAGCAATTGTTGGCTTCTAGGTGCAAGTGGATGCCAACTCACTAGTAAGGAATCTAGCAATATGACAAAAATGACAAATAATGTCTCTTAAGTGTAACTATGGGTTTAATTTATTCTAACAGTTTCCCATTAAGCCTAAATTTATGTAAATATATGAAAAAATATATCAGATTATACGGCATAGAAACATGGCTTAGTCACCCTTTACATACTTCTTGTCCATATAAACAAGGAAAGAGGAAAAACCTAGAAGGGAAAAATCCTCCCTTAAACATGGACATGAACAAAATTTTGGAATATTCTTATCAATCATTCTTCACCACATAATAAAAAATCCCTAGAAGTTATTTTAGATACTGAAGGTATTCTCAAAAAACACCTTGGTGAATATGTCTACTACTTTCTATGAAAATGTGTAGTAGGGTAGAGCAATGGTACCATGTTGCAAAAGCTCCCTGATATAGTGCATATGGATCTCAATGTGTTTGGTTTGCTATCTTTGTATTGTGTTAGTGGATATTCGATTGGTATTTTGGTTTTCACAATAGATGACAGTGGACGTGTCTGATTCGATCCCAAACTCTTCATGTATTCCCTGCAACCACAAACATTGAGTACTTGCATTCACAAATCCTCTATTATAACACCCCAAAATTCACAAATATTTAAATTTTTTCTGTGTGACATTTAATGTTACATCATAGCCTAAAAATGTTAGTTTAACAACTAGCTGTAGTTTAATTAATATATAGATTACAAGACAAGAAATTAAGATAAACTTAGGAGTTAATTTTTCTTTGTTAACTGTGACTAATACGCTACAAAATTTTACATAATAATTTGTAGGTCACATGCTACTAACCATATTCAAACTTTATTGATTTTTCAGTCTTGATTAAAATGGTTATCAAAGGTTAAAAAAAAAATTGAATTACTGAATTTTGATCATTGGTTTATTTATAAGAATAAGTATGATTCGGATGGTTGTTTTTTTTCTTTTCTTACTAAAGGGGGTTTGAGGTAAGCCCAAGGCTTATGTGAGGCTTACTTAGATTTTTTTAAAGCTAACGTAAATCCAATGCTTGTATAGGATTTACATGTAAACTTACTTCCAGGTTTATGATGTAAGAAAATTATGATTCGGAAGACTCACAGAGTAAGGAAGAAAATATATTCAACTTCTATTTATTGATTAGATTGTCGAAAGAATAATAGTTACTAGGATTATAACCTAGACTATTCTACCTAGGTAGCCATAATGGAGTTGGAAAAGTTATTATTTGTTTTAACAAAATAAATTATATGTTTGATGGTATATAAATATCAACCATGTTTTTAGATGTTGTGGTACTAGAAACCTAAAAAACATTAGCCATGTGTTAAAACTATGTTCTTTGACCATGTAAGATCCTAGCATTTCCTAGTCCTAAAATTATTATTAATATTTTTGAAACTATAGATTAACTAGAAATAAAACAAAACTACTATAAGCATGAAATTGATGCTCAACATGCTAAAACTCTACAATACATAACCTTTGAATGTTTTATTTTTTTAACAAATGTGATGTATTAATGTTTCTCAAAAATGCAGGTTCAAACTATATAACAAACAGAATATTTGAAAGGAAGTTCCATCGACGTGGTGGATACTCATTGAATAAAGGGTTTTGGCATTAAACCCTAAGAACATACATACCAAAATTTCCCTAACGCATTTTTATTTTCAACAGCTTCCTTTTGTGGATGGAGGTAAGAGTCGACAGGCCCTCAACCTTCTTGGTTCTTTACAGGAGTTAGTGCTATTATTTTTGGCCATGAGAATTGCATGTTGATGTTTTGGTTATTTTCCATAACTTTTCCCTTTAAACTCACTTGTGGTGTTAGCAGGCTCACTTCTCTTGTTTGTTTCCATTAACGTGTCCTTCAAGATTCAATGTTAAAGCTGGTAAGCCGTATCGACTCCTCCCAACATATTTTATTTCTTTTACTTATTATTATCTACACTAGATATGATGGTAGAAATTCAAATATTTTTGTATGTTTGAAGGTAGGTGAAAATACACAGTCAAAGGTTGAATATGTTCCCTCTAAAGGTAGAGGGTGAGCGAGAAAGGCTTGGTAAGCCTCAGTCTCATTTGTGGGTACCCTTCATTGATAATGTCTGTAGTGTTGACAAAGTTGCTTTTAGTCTTGTTATTATGGTATTTGTTGCTTGTAGAAGCTTACTAGTTGGTTTTTGGAAAAGAAGAAGATGGAGGCCATCTGGCCATCCTCAAGTGATATCCCTAGGGTTTCATAAAAGAGCTACGACTCTTGTAAAATAAATAATAAGGTAAATTATTATTATTCCATTTTTTTGTTTTTTAAAACTGTAATTACATTATTTGAAGCCTTCCTTGGCCTCTTTGCTCATCCACTAAACTCTTTCATGAATATGAATATACTAATGCATTTTGGTTTTAAGAGATAGGCCAAGGGATGACTGTATGGTCATTTTCTTTCTGTAAAGTGATGACTATGTCTATAATTCTTTTTTTTCTAAGAGACAGATCTTACGGCTACTGTGTAGATTAGCTATTAGTAATTATTTTCCTCTTGGAAATTTTTGGTTTTAAACAAAGTGGCAATTGTAAAAGTTAAAATTATTGATAAATTATGATCTTATTTTGGTATGAGGTATTCTGGCCAGAGTGTAAATGACAGTGTTATTTTTGTCTCTCTTTTTGTGTTTTTCTAAAGCACTATGTAATATACTTTTTAATATCCCTCTCGCATACCCTAGATATTTTGTAATTATGAATGTTTATTGTACTTATTTTTGGTGAGGATCTCAAGGCCAAGGCCCCACTAGAAGAAAAATCCCTTGCATCCTATGTGACTTAAGTAATCTAAGTGGAAACGTAGGAGATGTAAGACAGTGACACAAGGGGCCAACTAAACCCCACCTGGGGCTAGAAGCGAACAACCATAGTCTTACGTATCATTTAGATTATGAAAATATTAGAGATAAGGTATTCCCCTATAAGGGATTCCTACTTCGCTAAATCATATCCCAACTAATACACTATAGCTTAGTACTTAATCCTATTATGATTAAGCCATGATGGAGGAAGTTCCAATCATTTTATTTTACGTGACATAAAGGAGTTAAGAGTTAAAGTTGAAATATTTAAAGAAAGGAGAAAAGAGAACCTAAGGGATTAATTATTAAAGGACTATAGGTTGTAGCCTCCTTAAAAATATATATATTCTCACCTTCAGTGTACCGCGTCTAATAATGGAGATACACCATCTACTTAGACTAACACATGAAGACTTATATTATACTAAGTCACACATATGATTAATATATAAGTTTAATTGTATATGTATATACATATTAAATGGCGACATGGAAATTCCTATGTAGGTAAACATGATGAGTAGAACTACATTTACGTCATGCCACTATAGAATTCCCATTTGTGGTGTTGTTTATATAAGAGTAAAGGGTTGTAGTTAACCCAACCAAGATGATGAGGTGTAAGGAAAGCGATGGATTTTCCACTAGAAAAAGAATCAAACGCTTAGAAAAAATCAGAGAAATATAAATATTTCCTCAGATGACCTAAGGCTTAGCTGTCATCCTAAATAGAAATAAGTTGTAATCAAGATGATACCTTGGTTAGCGAGTAGCAGAACCATATGACCCACCTTCTGGTGTCTACGTTTATTCTTGGAAAAGGAAAAGAAGGTATCTCTTAATTTAACAGAAGAAGGAAAGAATGAATTATGGATAAAGTTTTGGTGTAAAAAAGTTACTTCTATATTAATTATAAGGATCCCCTATCCTAAAAACATAGGAATAAACCTTTATAGATAAAGGGATATTGTCCTTGTGAAAAGTTATGGTTTTTCTTGAATAAATATTTTCGTGAAGTGCATAACCCTCATAAATACATTAATAAAATGAAATATTTTATCAGGCATACAATAAAGAAAAAATATACTCGTTGGGATCGACGCATGCCTCTAGTCAATTACCTGATGACAATCATTTAGGGAAACTAGCCTCAACAATTTTAGGGGCATAATTACTGCCTTAATTGTGGGAACCTCATGCAGAGTAAGGAGGATCTGTTCTCCTTTGGCTTTTTATATCTTATGAAATTCCTTGACGAGGGGGAGTTGGGGATTTCAAGAGAAAGTCTATGTGCTTGAGAAAGATATTTGCATTGAGGAAAGGATCTCTACTTTTTCGAAGAGGCCAATCTCTTTGTTTTGGTATTGTACTCACTGCATTTGATCGAGAAGTAAACCAGGGGATTAACGTGCCTAGCATGATTGGACTCTTCCTTCAGTATGCCTACAATTTTATGTTTTCTGGATGCATTGCGGTATGCTTTTAATCCTTTGGGTTTTTCTCTGTGTAATCGTGGTGCATCACACTATCCACGTCTTGTTAGGAAAATTTATATCTCAAAACTTTGATTGGAATTTCGATTACATACCAATCATCGATTTCCTCTTCCTGGGTTATATGGATCTGAGTCTACTGATAACATTATAGCATCATACTTGTTAGATCATATAGCATGATATGAAAACTAGACATACTCCTGAGGGTAAAATTCATCACCCTATGTGTGTGTTTAAGTTGGGAATCTGAATCTTAGGTCGTGTCTTGGATCTGAATCTTAGGCTTGGAACTCATACATGCATGCCCTAAATGCAAGTAGTACTATTCTGGATTGGATTTGATTTGGGTGTAGGTGTACCCAACCCTTCATAGTATTTGGAGTTTTGCTTCCAATCAATCTAGCTTTTGATGCGCACCTAGATTTTTCATCGACGACGCAGTGAATCTCAAATTCAAAATCCTAGGGTGAAACGTCTTAGAGGAAGAGATCATTATTCATGTTAACAAAAGTTTCAATCTCATATGCCATCTCGTATGCTAATTGATGGGCTCATGAAAACTAACTATATAATATGTTGGAAGTAAAACAAAACAATTTGTCATACCTAGTCGCGAACTAATTTGAGAACATTAAACTATGTGTGAGGTGGGATGGAGGAAGGATCCATCCTGTAGGATATCCTCTACGTTTGCTTTCTGGTACCTCACTCACCACAATTTTTTGCTAATCTAGATCTGTTTGGTTTCCATTGCCTTGCTTCAAATCATCTTAGACGAGATGTGAGATTTCTTCTACGAGAGCAGTAAGAAGAGATGTGATATTTCTTCTGGGAGAGTATTAAGAGGGGCTTTGATATTTCTTTTGCAAGAGTATTAAGAAGATATGTGAGATTTCTTCTATGATGGTATTAAGAAGGGGTGTGAGATTTATTCTATGAGAGTTTTATTGATTTCCCTTTTTATTATTATTCATTTGATTCCCTTTTCATCCTTGAGGGGAATGAAGAGTATGGTCAAGAAAGTTTTGAAAGGGGGTCAGCTAGTGAACCTTGGAAAACACCTTATGACAACATTTCTGACCCTTCATAGTTTAGTGTCCACTGTAAACTTGAAACTGCAACTTGGACTTGGAAGCCATAGCTTATAAAGTTCATAATGCTTAATACAATCCCAAGCTTCTTGTAGTCATCATAATGAGATTAAGAAATCCCAAAAAAACTACAGCACTGATAGTGCATCAAAGAAGATGGTGCACAGGCTGTGAGGGTAGTTTTCTTTAATAAATAATCTCAAAATACTACATGGATATTTGCATCAGGGAAGATGGTGCATGGGATGTAAGGATAGTTTTTATTAATAGTTTAGCATGAAAAATAGGCACAAAGGTTTACAATGTATAGCAAGAAAAAAAATACTCGCAAGGATATGAATATTGTAGAGTATAAATTTGACTCTCCTTATTGTCTCTCTGGAGTTGTTGAGAATTGGGACTGTATATAGGAATTTGTGCAATTTTGGATTATGCTTGATAAGTCAAACTATGGACTGGCTAGCTGTAAATCAGGTTTTTAATCACACTATAAGTAACCAGATTATAAATACCTTTGGGCATTTAATAGTGAGAAACATCATACTGAGAGTTTACTCTCTTGCGTAATTTTCTAAATGCCCATGTTGAACAGTACATCTTAGCGAGTCATGTTCCGTAGGTTAAAACTATTTTAATGTTTTCTGAGAACCGTATTCTATTAAAGGTTTGAAGAAAGGATGGCAACAGGTTGTTGTAGGTTGTAATCATTTATTTGATAAATATTACAGCTTGCTAGTTGTGATAAGGATACTTAGTCAATTATGGTTTTGATCTCAATATGAGATATCATGAAAAGGATGCAGTATCAGAACTATAGTTTTGTAACCTCGGTTGAAGAACTTAATAGAAATCTGAACGGTTTGGTGGACGTAACCTTGGGTTAGGGTTGAAGCACATATATGGTGTTTCTTTTATTTGTGGTAGTTTTATTTCATGAATTTACTCAAGAAAATGTGATCCTTATATGTTTTAAATATTCATGTCCTTACTTGCACCTAATGTAGTAACTGTGGATCCTATTAGTTAAAATACAAAGTTATGGCTTTATATACATTTATGGGACAAGAAGAATTAAAGTAAAAGTATGTTGTTATTATACATAAATGATGGAAACTATGTATAAGTTTCACATTAAACATCCATTTACTTCTAGTGTAGGGAACCTAAAGACTTGATGCGGAATTGTGTTTATCTACAATGCCATGTAAACCATTGAGACTAATGTTGATAGTCGAAGCTACATCTAAGTATTAATCTTTTGAGAAGAAATATATTTATATAAAATTTAGAAATGCAATGCATAGTTATGGAATTGTGGTGATTGATTTTAAATGGTTAAACTTTTAGCACTCATAAATACTAAATTAGATGTAAAGGGTCCTCTAGAAGAATTTTATTTTTCATATATTAGGGGTATGTTACAAATGGTATGAGAGCGAGAGTGACCACACTCAGGCCTATTTTGGGCTCAAAATTAATTTAGGATGAATGAATATGTTTAATCCTAATGAATAAAATGAATTTTGTGGATGCATGGCGATGGCGAATGAGGGAACGTAGTTATCCGAGTGGGCGTCGAAGATTGAAAAAGGGAAGTAAAAAGGATAAACGAAAGAAATATCATGGCAAGGTATGTTATCACATTAGCGACATATTTAAAAACTAAAAGTGGGTGAGTAGTTCCTGCATGTTGTCTTAAAAATTTATGTTTATGTTTACACCCCAAAATGAGAGGTCGGGTTATAAATTTTACTAATACATTAAAGAAGAACGGTCATATTTTCCTTGGAAATTCCTCTAGAAATGGTTATACATGTATAAATGAAAATGATAGACCCATATTAATGGAGACCTTTGAAACATAGGGTACCAAATAGAAGGTAAATGAACTATGGGTTCCTTAGGAAGAGAAAATGGAGAGGCTCCGAGAAATAGATGCTAAAAAGCCATAACTATTAATAAATACTACTAGTAAGTGGTGTAAGCGATGTGTCTACTATGATTTATGAAGAATAATTAGGGTTGTAAAATATGTGCAAAGGGTTGAAAAAACACTAACCATTGGGTAATGTAGAAAGAATCATCGAAGACACCCTTCAGATGTAAAGAAGGATGTAGGCACGGAAATGTTAGGGGTATCATAAGACTTGATTTAAAGAAAAATCACTAATACAAAAGCGCGGGTTTTTCCACGGAGGTTTTACATGTTTCATACTTTTTGGTGTGAAATCGGAAGCAAAATGAACTTGCCGTCGCTATATCGACGCTTACTCGTCGCTGTATCGACGTTGATAATCTCCGCCGTCGCTATATCAACGCCTTCCTCCTTCAAGGTCGCTGTATCCACGGATCTACGTCGCTATAGAGACGGCAATGTCAAGCTATGTCTTTTTAGTTGACCCAGGGCGCTTAAGTCAATGTTTTAGATATATGAAACCAGGCTCGCGGGCAGGCTTCATTTTCGAAGGCTTCAGTGCCAGTCAAATAGAAGGCCATGACCGAATTTTCCCTACAAAAAAAATTCGGTTTCATGCAGTGCCCGTCGAAAATGAAATGAAGAAGAACTGTGTACATTGACAATGGAAGGGCATCCCCAAAATTTTGCCCTTCCTGGGTTTTCAATGGGCTGTGGGAGTTTGGAAGATTTGGATGGGTGACAGGTCACGGTGGACCTGGGCCGCTGGTCCTCTGGGAGTCGTGGTTTTGGTTTCACGGTGTGGCTGTTGTACCCACGGGCCACATTTGCAATCTCAGGGTCATTCATTCCTCTCACCCACTACGCATTACCCACTTCACACTCTACTCATTCCCGCGTCTCAACGATGATGAAGACCATGCTCTCCATTATGACCATTCCTAAACTGGAGTTAAAAGTAAAGTACTGATTTCAATCTGTTCAAAGGTGGATACAGAGATAATAGATTTGAATTCAGATTTGAATGGGCAGGTCAGAGATTGGAAATTTCGATCTCTACTAGCAAATTACAATGCCAATTTAATGTTGCATTCATCGTTCATTGGCTGCAGTTCCTTGGTGTTAATGTGGAATGGTGGATTTTGTATAGTTGGGTGGTTCAATTTTTTTTGCATGGCAACCTTGGTAATTTCAGCATGGCAACTCGAGGTAAACTCTATTGTTGTAGTTTTTTTTAAGAGTTTTTTTTATCTTGGATATAATTGTAGTGTTTGGTTTGATTTGGGCATTTGCAGGTATGGTTGTTACTGGGGCGAGGGTTCATTCTTCTTCAGGGATGTGTTTTAAGCTATCTTGCTTCCACAATAACAGTTAGCTCAAGTAAGTTGTTTTCTTTTCCTCAAGAATTATAAATTGTAACGTGTAACCCTCTAACCCTCTGCTACAGGCGTTTCTTAGCAGATTGGAGCTTTTTAGCCTTCCAGGGATTACACTGATACAAGATTGCAGCCTTTAAAATCCTTTTGGTGTTCCCTTTCTGTCTTTATACATTTCAACCGAAACTTGTCATCTCTATAAATGCTTGATAATGAGAACACATCTACTACTTGAATTGATCCTGCGTGCATATAGGCGATGCTTGAAGTGCTTTATCTGAACCTAAGTTTGCTATCAAACCAAATTTGCTTTGGTTAATCTATCATATAAATCTGCCATACTTTGTAACTTCATCTTAGTTTTGGACCTGATCCACTTCCTCTCAGCTTGTTGTCTCGTCTGAGTGAATGTCTGGTTCTGATTTCATGTGTCCCTCTGAGTCATTAAGGATTTGCAGAGTTTCAGGTGATCTGTTTCAGCAGTTTGACTTCCTTTGAGGGTTGCCAACGCTTTTGCCTAGCTATGTCTTTTGTCTAATATTCCATACTATTTTTTTGCAAATTCTTCTTTCAGGAGTTTTTGTGACTCCTCCCAGTTCTGAAGGGCCAGGATTGCCTCTCGATTCTCTGTCAAAGAGAAGGGTGTATTTTGCCTTTGGATCCATTCAATGATATAATTATTTGGAGGGATCAGTGTGATATGTCACTCTCTTTTGAACTGTTTTGAGGCTGGTTTCAGCTTTCCATGAGTATCTCGGTTTCTATTGATTATACCCCAAACCTGAAACCCTCTCTTTTCATTGATGTTAAGTTACCTTTGTTCAGATTCTCGGGCAATTTACATGCGAATGTTTCCTAAATTAAGCTAACCTTTGATTGGTACAGTCATAGGGCTTCCAGTCTTTGAACATTTGATCATTCCTTGCCACCCATTTATTTCAGGAAACTATCCTTGGAATGATGAACCACGGTGCTTTGATCAGAGGGTTGTTCTTGAGGTCTCCGGGCTATGAGTTATACCAGTTGCTATCAATGTTGCTGTATATTCTGTTTTCTGTCTTTTTTCCTAGATCAATTTGAAAAAATGCATTTACTTCCATTGGTTATCCTCATGGTTCTGTTAGATAACTTACTGCCTTTTGATTTATGCTATTATTTTCTCACGATATTTTGTTGTGATAGTTTTAGATTTACAATCTCAAATTATTATTTTAAGGTAATTTTAAATGGACGTGTGAAGAGGGAATTTAAGTATTTCACAACATTGCATCCTGATTTGGTGAACACTGGACAGTTCCTATAGGGAATTATAGTTCTGAAATGGGTAGCTTTGTCTGTGTTGAGTCTTAATGATACAGTTCTCTATTCTTTTAAGTTTCTCTGACCCCATTCTGAATCCTGATACTTTATTATTGAAACAATAGTATAAAATGAAAAACAAGGTTTAGGCAATGTTGTTGCCTTGAAGGGGATTTAGCTGCACCTTTGTTTTTATTTTTTTACATGGAAAAATTTAAAACAGGCTGCGAGAGGGCTGGATGGTAACTGGTTTGATTTTTGAATTTAGGGTGGGAATTTAGAGTGGCTGCTCCATATTGTTAGTACTTTCATCACACAAGATTAGTTTGTTATTCTAGAAATTTGCTAATAAGTCTTAATAAGTACACTATTAGTATAAGATTCCATAGTGGATTGCTTTCAGTGTCATTGTTAGAACTTTATTCAGTTGGCGGGGATTGGAAGTTGGTTGCTTATTAAGAGTTACAATTTACTGGAGATTCTGCATGTTTTTGCATCCTTTAAATGTTAATTCATTGCACATGTTCTTGGAATTAGAGTCCGAGGGATTTGATCATTTCAGTATACTGTTTGTGGGTATAAATATGATTGAGTTGGAATGATTCTATATGCAATGTTAGGAAGACATACATAGAGCCCATGGAACCATTCTATTGAAATGAAGTACTTGAGCGATTGATATGGACATTCAAACTACGGATTAAGAATTCTGCATTCAGGGATACTAATCCAAATTCCAAAACAATAGACTTTACATGGCTACGATATACTCTTTTGGAAG
>LPNX010611069.1:7639-28443 GCA_001517045.1 Pseudotsuga menziesii | reverse complement strand
CTATTGTATAAGAAAATATAAATTTCATCTTTATCAAAAACATAATTCACAAATAATCTAGAACACATCAAACATTGTATACATGATCTCACATGGGAAAAGGGAACCATCTGAAAACAATTTAATGTACCTCTTACACTATATACACAACATTCCTAGGGAAAAACTACCCATATGTCATTCAACATTATATATTTTGAGGAGATCTGGACATTTTAAAATAAAATTGTATCAAATGTATTATAATGAGACCACGATAACATATTTAGTGGATATACATGGTATCTTCATGGAAAACACTATTAGTAACGTAAAATTGGACAATTGGACTAGTCATAGATTACCATATGACAAGTTGGGCCTATTATTTACAAAGGATGGAAATGAAGCAAATTAAACTTTGCATGACTTGAAGATCCCCATGCTAAAATAAAAATGATGTAAAAGTCAACATACCAGAATTGCTATTCATACTAAATAAGAAAAAGATATATATCCAGTCAAAAGGAAAAAAGAAGGGGGAAAACCATACTTGCCAACAAACATGATATGACTCTATTTGATGAAGATGAAGATGACCATGAAAATTGAAATTAAATGTTTATATTTCTTGACAACCCCTTGAAGGAGAGAAAAGACAAATCATATAAAGGATTTTGGAATCTCTTGATGATTTTAAGTGTATTGAATTGACCAATTAAGTGTATTTATTTAAATAATTTACCAATTTGATGTGCCGTCACTATAGAGACGGTCAGGCGTGGATACAGCGACGTCCAAGAGTTTAGGCGTGGATACAGAGATGTCTAAGAGTCCAGGCGTGGATACAGCGATGGCTAGGTGTGGATACAGCGATGCCTCATTCCTGTTACATCAGATTTTACACCAAAAAGTAAGAAACGTGGAAAACCTCCGTGGAAAAATCCGCGCTTTTGTACTAGTGAAGTCTTAATGAAGGTTTAAGCACTAAACAAGATTTATTACCTTTCTTAAGGTATAATCAAACCACTAGCACATATAATAATCCAATGGCTAATGCAAAAAGTGAAAACTCATCAACGGGTATTAGTGTTTCTGGAGAGTAAAGTTGTGAGGTGGTTAAATTGGAAAGGTGGTAGCGGAATTTAAACCACTTTCCACGTGGTAAATTTTGGTGAATTCCGTGGAGAAAAATGGTTTAAGAAAAACAACTTAGTGAAGGATACGAAATAGACCATTATGTAAAGGTAAAGTTGACTTGGTTTTTAAAAAAATCATTTCATTTGTGTGCTGCACGTGAAAGGAAGGAGACAGTCCACCATATTTCCAAACTCAACTTTTACGTGTTTGTAATCAAAGAGAAAATGGCGGAGATAAAGAGTCTGATCAAGGAGCTGGAAATTGATTTTAATAGAGCAAGAAAAGGGAAGCCACCACTCAACAATGAAGAAGGGAAGCCCAAAAATAGCATCAGCCCAGAAGTGTTGCAGAAATATATATAGTGAGAGCATTCGTGAAGGTATTGGTATGTGTTTAAAGTCTTACAAACATAATTTATAGTGGAGAGTGTGCCAAAGCTTGGGATTATTCAAGTGTTTGGAGACACTATTAACAAATATGGCTACCTTAATCAATCAATTCATGGAATTTCTCTTACAGTAGATGATCTTACAAGGATAGATGCTATATGTTCTTTATTTATGAATTACAGTTAAACAATTCAAGGTTTAGAAGCAACATAGCATTTTTTTTTTTTATTTTTTTTTTTTATTTTTTGAAAATGACAGTTTTAGTCATTTTATTCAACGACCTGTTTCCAGCAAACAAAGAATAATTTTAAAAAACTAAAATATTTTTTCATCATAACATTATGATATACAATAACCTCTCTCAGTTTTTACCCAGGTGCTACATATTGGGAGCAGCAAAGTCATTTTTAGAGGGAAAATGTTTCAATTTCAAAATGCTTGTTCTAGTCATCAAATTAAAATAATTGTTTACATCAAATGAAGATTAATTTTCAGAAAGTGAGAGAGTTTTTTCTTCCCAACATACCTATCCACAATAACCTCTTTCAGTTTTCACACATGTGCTATGGTTTAGCAGAAACAAAGTCAGTTGTATAGGCCATTTTTCATGTTTTCCAAAGGACTATTTCAGCCATCAAATTCAAAGAATTGTTTTGTACAAATGGAATTTAATTTTACAAAACTGAGAGAGGTTTGTATTCCTAATAGGCCTATTATCAAAAAAATATTTCATTTTTTACACAGTAATCACAGGTTGGGAGAATTTAAAATATCTTCACGAGTCATTTTTCCAGAAATCTACAATTTTATTATTTGAGTCATCAATTTCAAAGGCATATTTCGAGGAGCTTGAGATGATTTTGGAGAAATGAAGAAATGAGTTTTGTTGGGAACATGTCCAGTCATAAACACCTCTCCCATATTTCACACAGATATCACCGTTAGAAATATGCAGAAGAAACGTTATTGTAACTATTTCTATTTTTAGAGTTCAGTTAGGTTTTGAATTCAAAGTTAGGTAGAGGTTATTCTTATATAAATTAAAATGTAATTGATAGTTTGGGGCGGGGATTTTCAAGAGAGGAGAGGCTCTACATTATAATGGCTTCAATTTTTCAGCAGATGAATCGAATTTGCAGAGGAGGAATGTAAAACCTTTTTCATGACAGAGATTCTTATGCCATCTTTTTCTTCAGTAAGTAATTTCTTTATGTGACTATTTATCATGTTTCCCACTCCATTTTGTATTTTCTTTGATGATTGAACATTAATTTTTATGGGCCAGAATTCATCATGCATGCTTTAGGTCCATTGTTCAAGCATTTTCAAAATATTTTCTTCTAAAGTCTTGCAGAATTCACCCTAGTTAGGTGCTCTGTTTGATGGAATGTCTCTCTTTGTCTACTAATCAACCTGCTAATACCTCAAGATTGAGGAAATGGTGCCTAACTTGCCTCTGACCATAAACCTTCAAAACCTTACCTCCTGCAACCTATTTCAGATCTGATTATTGACTCCATTTCCCAATGGTCTCCTCCATGACTGTCTTACGAAGTCTTTTAAAAACAAACTTGTCCTATTTGTCCCATCAGAAATCTGACCATTTGATTGTCTTTAATTGAATATCTTGAGTATAAAAACTTTGTAAATAGTGAGACATCCCTCTCTGACTGTATTAGGTTAGAAATACATTCTAAAGTGGTTTTTGTTGTTACCTTGGGATCTACCTTTCACAACTTGGGTACATTCTGAGTGTTAAAAAATTGGCGCCGTTGTCGGGGAACGAAGGTTCAAATCTTCCCTGGGTATGAAGGACATAGTTTCAGATTTTATTGTTGATGGTGAACAACAATCAGATATCAGCAAGGTTGTGCATCTTTCACCTAGTGACTCCATCTTCGAAGAATCCAGCTTTCAGAATTTCTATGGAGACTCCACTGTCAAAAGATTGTAAAGTTTGAAGAGTTGATTCCGTATATTTATTTGTCAAGATGATTTCTTTGTCTGCAAGGTATGCTCCTATGAATGGTGCTCACATTCCTGGTTTTCCAAATTGATTACCTAAAGTGGATTGGCAAACAGGTCTTCCAAAGTTTAAAGATCAAAAGAATGATGATGCTGCCCTTCATTTGGTTAAATTTCATATGCATATACATAAGCTGGGAGTTAAATTGCATGAGGATTCTTTAATGAAAATGTTCATGGCTACTTTAGAAGGAGATGCAAGGTCATGGTATGAAGGGTTACCATCAGAAAGTTTATTTTCCCTTACTGATTTTCATACGGTATTTCATGAACATTACAAAAACCAATACCCCTCCTTGTTGTTGGTTCAAGATTGTTGTATGCATGTTAAAGGTTTCATTGGAGATTTGGAAAACATGTATAGTGATGATGATTTAATGGATGAAGAGATTTTAGAAATTTTATATGAGAACCCATTTTAGAAAAAAGAAACACAAATTAGTTGTCTTCACATTCAAGAAAAATCTCAGCAGTTAATAATTTCTTCCTCTACTGAAAGAGACATGAGCCAAAACTCTTATTCAAGCAGCTACATTTCTTTTCCTAAAGTAGATGATAATTTGCAACAGTCTTGTCAATCTTTGTTTGACCAAGAAGGAAGTTGGGATGGTCAATCAAACTCTTCTTCATATTATTCAACTTCTGAAGTTTTGTTTCAAGATGAGACTGCTTATTTCCAATCAGAAAATTCCTTTTTGCAGCAACAATTTCCTCTAAATTCTAATGCTTTTGTGGGTGATTACATAAAGAATTCTCATTCTGCAAATTTTCAGTTTTACAATCCCTCCAAATATTTATTTTCTGCAAATGCAATTAAAGAGAAATCAGGCCTTGGATTAGAATTGGAAAAAAGATATGAGCATGAAGATGATCAACTTAGTGATGTGAAAGAAGAGGGTTATACTTTTGATGGTTTTTTTGATGATTGTGGTTAGCTTGTTAAAAATTATTTTAGTGATGGTTTTAAAGAAAATTTTAGTTTACTTATATATAATGAAAAGGAATAGCAATCATGTGATCAATATTAGTATGCGAAAGAACCAATAGTGTACAATAAACCAAGGGATCATAAAGAAGGAGATGAGAACTCTCAATGGGATGTTTCTTTAAATCTTTCCAATTCATAAACATTTTGTCAAGAAAACATCTTTCTGCTTAATCTTGTTGAAGAACAAAATGATATTCATCTTGAAGTGCTTGAGAAGAATGGAGTTGTAAATGTAGAAATATTAAATGAAGTTGTTGATATAACATTGAAAAACAATCATGAGAATTCCTTTCAAAGATCGGTTTCAGAGTATGCAAGAAGAGTTATTTTTTGGACAGCCTTGTCATGACAAACAAGTGATTGAGTATTTGAAATTTGTCATGTTTTTTATGATCCAGTAGCAGAGTACATGGATAAAGTTTTTAGATGGAGTAGTTGGTTATATGTTTGCAGCAAAGGACAAATTTTTCATCATAACCTATTGCTATTTTGTTCTTATGTTCTAATTTCAATCAAGCGTGAAGAAGAAATGGAATTATTGGATAAATTGCTTGATTGGCTTCATTGGAAGTCAGATTTTGCTTGATTGGGAATTTGTGCTTAGTTAAGTAGGATAGGTAGGCATGAATAAGCTCGACATGACGAGCATTTCTTTCAGTAGTTTTCAGTTTGGTTTCAGTTTCAAGTGCAATTCAGTTACAGGTTACAGGTTGATAGAGTGGGATTTGTTTACAAAATGGTTTCAATTGATGGTTTAGTTCAAAATAGGTTGAGGATTTCAAAGAAAAATTAAGAGAATCCCAATTGATTTGGCACCTGGTCTATGGGGTTCTTTGCTACCTCCCAAGGAGGATAGCATCCCTAGTTGGAGCCAGTTGTTAGCACTAAATTTATTTTTGTCGGAATTGGTCTTATTGCCTTCAAAATTTTAAGTTTTCATGGGTGATTGAGTTGGTTTCCAACGTTTTCTCATTAATCTATTTCCAAGTTGGCAAAGAAGAGAAGCTAAAGGAATTTTAGGTAAAAAGAGAAATAAATTTTTCACAAATGGGGCAAAAAGTTTTATTAACTTTTGAATAAAATTTATAAAATGGGTTTTATAAACCTATTATTTTATTTGTATTGAAACTTATATAGTTTTGGATATTTTTTCCGAAGTCAAAAAGTGGCCTCTTATTCACCAAACCAAGTCTTAATGAAGGTTTAAGCGCTAAACAAGATTTATTACCTTTCTTAAGGTATAATCAAACTTTCGATGTGGTAACTTTTGGTGAATTTCACGGAGAAAAATGGTTTAAGAAAAACAACTCAGTGAAGGCTCCAAAATAGACCATTATGTAAAGGTAAAGTTGACTTGGTTTTTAAAAAAATCATTTCATTTGTGTGATGCACGCGAAAGGAAGGAGACATTCCACCATATTTCCAAACTCAACTTTTACGTGTTTGTAATCAAAGGGAAAATGGCGGAGATAAAGAGTCTGATCAAGGAGCTGGAAATTGATTTGAATAGAGCAAGAAAAGGGAAGCCACCACTGAATGATGCAGAAGGGAATCCAAAAAAGAACATCATCCCAGAAGTGTTGTAGAAATATATACTGTGAGAGCATTCGTGAAGGTATTGGTATGTGTTTAAAGTCTTACAAACATAATTTATAGTGGAGAGTGTGCCAAAGCTTGGGATTATTCAAGTGTTTGGAGACACTATTAAAAAATATGGCTACCTTGATCAATCAATTCATGGGATTTCTATTACAGTAGATGATATTACAAGGATAGATGCTATATGTTCTTTATTTATGAATTACAGTTAAACAATTCAAGGTTTAGAAGCAACATAGCATTTTTTTTTTGAAAATGACTGTTTTAGTCATTTTATTCAACGACCTGTTTCCATCAAACAATGAAGAATTTTCAAAAACTAAAATATTTTTTTCATCATAACATTATGAGCTACAATAACCTCTCTCAGGTTTTACCCAGGTGCTACAGATTGGGAGCAGAAAAGTCATCTTTAGAGGGAAAATGTTTAGATTTCAAAATGATTGTTCTAGTCATCAAATTAAAATAATTGTTTACATCAAATTAAGATGATTTTTTATAAAGTGAGAGATAATTTTATTCACAACATACCTATCCCCAATAACCTCTTTCATTTTTCACACAGGTGCTATGGTTTAGCAGAAACAAAGTCAGTTGTACAGGCCATTTTTCATGTTTTCCAAAGGACTATTTCAGCCATCAAATTCAAAGAATTGTTTTGGACAAATGGAATTTACTTTTACAAAACTGAGAGAGGTTTTTATTCCTAAAAGTCCTATTATCAAAAAACTCCTTCATTGTTTACCCAGTAATCACAGGTTGGGAGAATTTAAAATATCTTCATGAGTCATTTTTCCAGAAATCTACAATTTTATTATCTGAGTCATAAATTTCAAAGGCATATTTCAAGCAGCTTGAGATGATTTTGGATAAATTAAGACATGGGTTTTGTTGGGAACATGTCCAGTTATAAGAACCTCTCCCATATGTCACACAGCTATCACCATTAGAGATATGCAGAAGAAACGTTATTGTAACTGTTTCTATTTTTAGAGTTCAGTTAGGTTTTGAATTCAAAGTTAGATAGAGGTTATTCTTATATAAATTAAAATGTAATTGATAGTTTGGGGTGGGGATTTTAAAGAGTGGAGAGGATATACATTTTAATGGCTTCAATTTTTCAGTAGATGAATGAAATTTGCAGAGGAGGAATGTAAAACCTTTTTCATGACAGATATTCTTGTGCCATCTTTTTCTTCAGTAAGTAATTTCTTTATGTGACTGTTTATCCTGTTTCCCACTCCATTTTGTATTTGATTTAATTCTTGAGCATTAGTGTTTATGGGCCAAAATTCATCATGCATGCTCTAGGTCCATTGTTCAAGCATTTTCAAAATATTTTCTTCTAAAGTCTTGCAGAATTCTTCCTAGTTAGGTGCTCTGTTTGATGGAATGTCTCTCTTTGTCTACTAATCAACCTGCTAATACCTCAAGTCTAAGGAAATGGTGCCTACCTTGCATCTGATCATAAAACTTCAAAACCTTACCTCCTGCAACCTATTTCATATCTGATTATTGACTCCATTGCCCAATGGTCTCCTCCATGACTGTCTTACCAAGTCTTTTAAAAACAAACTTGTCCTATTTGTCCCATCAGAAATATGACCTTCTAATTGTCTTTAATTGAATATCTTGAGTATAAAAAATTTGTAAATAGTGAGAGATCCCTCTCTGATTGTATTAGGTCAGAAATACATTTTAAAGCGATTTTTGTTGTTACCTTGGGATCTACCTTTCACAATTTGGGTACATTCTAAGTGTTAACAGAAAGCTTAGGTGTTAGTGAGCTCTCTTTTCATTTCTGTTATATAGAATGAAATAAAACTTTTAATTAGCATCTTCATTTCATTTTTTGTTTCCATAGAATACTTATTTTTGCTTGTTTAAAAATAAAAATTTTGACTGAGATTAGGTCATTATCATTAGTGAGCATAAGACATTGGATCTCTGGTTGGCCTCACAAGCTTTGAGGTTCTCTATGTTCTTTTGTCTCTTTTGCAATAGTACTAACTCATCAAAATAAAAAATATTGTAGTTTTAAGTTAGATCTATCTATGCTTTAAGAAAAATCGAAAAATAGAGTGCATATGCATATAGTGTGATTCTTGTTTTTATTTTAGGAAAAGAGACTCCTCCCTTTTTTATTGCTTTCAGAAAAGATAAATGAGTTTGGAAAGTGTTGCTTGTCTTTGATTTTGTGTTCAAGACTATTTTTTGGAAATTTTTGGTTTTGAAGCAAAAGAAAATACTCTCTTTCCCTCTCGTAGGTAGGCATACCACAAACGGTAAAGTGAAATATTTGCATATGCATATTGCATGGTTTTAATTTTTCTATCAAAACTCTGTGCATTCACCTAACCATCTGCTTTAAAATTAATGGTAGTTATAGGTTAAAATTTACATAGCAATTTGAGTGACAGGTTAGAGATGTGTTCGGGCATTGTTAAGCATAGGAGCTGTCATTACTCATCTGCATTACAGCCCGGGACTCGCGCGGTTCTTCCGCGTACCGTCGGTATATCGAATGGCCTTTCACATACCCTGAGGTATATAGAAAGGTACTTCATGTACTTGATTGTATATCGAAAGGCCCCTTGTGTACAGTTATGCATTAGACAACACTTTTACCGATTTGAGCTCCCACGTACCTTACGTATATCGAGAGACCCCACTAGGATACCATATCCATCTGAGGAAAGCCCTTTGGCCATCTTACTTGGAGCCATACACTGAAAATAGCATTCGGGGAGATTACTATGCATGTACCCTTGAGGTATATCATGAGTGGCACCTTCTTGACAATCCTAGTGAGAGAGCTGACTATCTAAACTCCTCCTGTCATTTAAGTTTGCTTGTTTGACCTATAGCTTGAGTAGGGAAATTTTTGGTGTGTTTTCTAGTTTTGGAGACCCTAGGTTAGATAGGAGGTATAAAAACTTTCTGAATTAAGATAGTCTAGAAGAGTATGGGGCTTGCCACCCGATTTTATTCCTGTTTCAAGAGAAAATCCAATGGAAGCTATAGACCAAGGAGTTGTTACCACCTCCCAAGTGGGAGATAATGTGGTTGTAGAAAGTGGAGGACCATATCCTTCACACTCACCTCCCTTGGTCCAACAACCTTCTTGGGGTAATACTTCATTTCATTCTCCCATAGAAGGTCATGTTGATGATACTACCCGTCTGGATTATGGTCCCAATGCTCCATTTTGGGATACCTCTATAGGACAGGCCATTGCCTCATTTGGAACCCATTTAAACTTTTCTAAAGAAGTTTTTTCAGATGAAGAAGAACATAGACAATAACACACAACCATTCTCCATGCACAAGATATTGAAAAGAAAATAGATGACATATTGGGCACACCACCATCATGTTCCACAACTGTTCCTGTGGGATATCATTCACTTGCTGATTTTATGAGATCCATTGAATTGATTATAGATCGCATAGTAACAACACACAACCTAGGTCAAACTACCAACCCCACCACCCCCCATATTATGTTTGTTCCCAATTATCCCAGGTCTTTTTCACCTGGGGAAACCCCCAGCACGACCTATGCTATTTGGCACCGGAATTGTACCTAGTCAAGGACAGACCTCTGGTATAGAACAATCTATAGTTTATGTCCCTCTCATCCACACTAATGTGGTTAATCCCCCATCTAGTTCAGGTCATCCCTTGGGGGCACAAGCTATATCCCATCAAACCTCTTGGGCTTATGGTTATACAGCAAATCAAATACTTGTAGGAAACATTAATTATCCACCCAATCTTACAGGAATGCCTTATGTTGGAATTCCATATCCTAGTAATACTTTCACACCATGGGGGGAATTTAATTGGTCCTACATGCCAGCTATGGGGGGGATACCTATACATACTGCGGGAGGTGCCGGGGGACCGCCTTATGGAGGTCCTCCCCCTAGGGGGCCTAGTGGCCTTGGAGGTCCTGGTGGCTTTCCTCCTTATGGTCCTAATGGTCCTGATGGTCCTCGGGGGCCCGGTGTCCTTCCTCCTAATGGTCCTAGAGGGTTTGGTGGCCCTCCTCTTATTATTTCTGGAGGCTATGGAGGTTTACCTCTTGGAGGTCCAAGAGGGTTTGGTGGTCTACCTTTTTTTGGTCTCGGTGGTCCTAGTGGTCCCAATGGTCCTGGTGGTTTTGGAGGCCCTGGTGGTCCTAACGATCTTGATCCCAGAAATCAACCCCCTGTAGGTGGATTTTTTGGTAGTTCTTCGTCACAAAAACCTGTCTATCAGTCTACTTACGGTCCTACTGGTAACTATATGCCATATCAATATTACCAGTATGTGAAACCTGACCGTCAGTTACCTTTCCTAGCAAATTTAGAATTTCCTGATTTGTCCAAGTTGATTAATGACCCCAAATCAACATAACCCCTCATGGCCTCCCATTCTAGTAAAGTTACCATTGAACATTCCAAAGTTCGATGGGAAGCAGGAAGACAATCCAAAAAACCATGTCATGACATTCCATCTGTGGTGTTCTTCAAACTCCCTTATGGATGATTCAGTTCGCTTAAGACTCTTTCAATGAAATTTGACTGTTACAGCCGCAAAATGGTATATTGAACTTCTGCAACACTCATTTGTGAATTTTGTCTCATTGGCAACTGTATTTATTACACACTTTTAGCTTCTCATTCGTGATGAAATGTGTACTGATCTCTTAACTTCTCTGCGACAGAACACATCCACCCACATATCCGATCATATCTGTGAGTGGAGAAGGTGGAGAATACTTATTAAGGCTCCTATTCTGGATCAGTTATGAGCTGATTGGTTTACCAAATCATTTTTGCCTCCGATTTCCCAAGGTGTGGCTATGGGTAGTGCCGTTACTGAAGAGCAAGCCATTAGTCGAGCCCAGTCCCTAGAATTTGTCTATTCCCAGTCTAGAACTTTGTATGACTTGATTCCTCAAGCTCCTTGGCCAAGCATTGATCCTGCAAAGCCACTAGCAAAAGTCCCTGTTGATGGGATTGTTAGCTCAATCTAGTCCCCATCAGCAGCAAAACCTTTCAAGTAACCGCAGACTGCGACCCCTACTCCTTTGACTCCCAAGGTTTCCGCCGAGGTTAATTCTATTCAGAGTATTCAAACCTATGACAATAATAAAAAGAAAGGTAAAAGTAAAAATAAAAAACCTAGAAACCATTAGGAGAACCCAAAACCAACCAACAATGATAACGATAAAGGGAAAAGAAAAGCAAAATATCCATGTGTGCAATGCAAAGGTGACCATTTCACAAAAGAATGTCCCCGCCGGGATGAAATCTCCCAATTTTTGAAAACAAATCCCGTACTCACGGTTCTCACGGATCCTTTTCCCTCTCAACAACAACTGATAGACCACATGTCTAATCAGGGAAACTTTAGTTCATCAGAGGAAATTCATATGATGTCCTCAGATACCATTAGTCTACAAACTTGAATTAATAATTATGACAAACCCATAAACAAGAAAGAAGACCATTCTTCTTCAGAGAAAGCTCCCTCTACTAGTTCTCCCAAATCCTTGTCTACTATCCCCCTAACCATCGAGAAGCCTACTCTCGATATGATTTTGTTTCCACCCAAGAGTACTATTAGGAAGTCTATTTTTAACCCTAATGCCCTAGTTGCTCAATTTTATAATGTAGTTGAAGATCTCACTCAGGCACCATGTGCAATGTCTACCTTGGAAGTGCTCCAAATTTGTCCTACACAACGCAAAAAATTGTTAACTGCGTCTGGAGCTTTAGACCCAGACAATTCTAATTTGATTCATTTCAATGTTGAGAGCTATAAGTCTAGACTACCTCACAAACTTGATTTCCAAATCATCAAGAAAGTAGTTAGAAAGAAAGTCTTTAGGAATGTCTTAGACGAAGGATCTTCAACTTCAGTTTTGTCCCTGTCTTGTTGGAAAGCTATCGGCTCTCCCGATCTTGTAACATCACCTACGACTCTAAAAGCATTTGATGGACAAGGTTTCTATCCCCACGGTCTCATATCAGCCCTTGCAGTTGAGCTTTAGGGAAAACCTATTTCTATTCAAGTAGAAGTAGTGGATGCCTCCTTAGATTACAACCTCCTTCTAGGAAGAAATTGGTTTTATGCCACGACTACTGTTGCTTCAATGGTCTTTCAAACAGTCCAATTTCCACATCTAGGGAGAATTGTTACCATCGATCAGCTTTATTTCTATATGTCAAATGTTACTACCTCTATAGCTAATAACATCCCTATGTTAGTCCATTCCCCTCCTCCTTACTAGTCGATTGGGGTAGGCATGTTGAAGGATTCATCCCTTATGAGGATTTTTCCATTCACTCCTCCTAACACAGGCATAGCGATAGTAAATATGATTGCGTCATTTGATTTTGAGCCCAAGGGAAAACAAATTGTTGATTCCACCTTGTTGATTCCACATGAAGAAATGTACAACACCATTCAAACCTTTTCCGATGATCACATCGATGAGCTTCATCTAGTGGCTTCAGATCCTTACAACCTGCCTTACTAGTAAGAACCATCTCTTCCTTTTCTGGATTATCTCTCTGAGACTTTTCCTTTCAACGAGTCCATTATAGAGATTATGAATATGAATGATCCATCTGGGAGGATCACCATCATAGATCCCTGTTCCTCCCCAACACCAGTTCAGTTAACCATGAATTTGCATCCTTTTTTTCCACTGATATTGTCAACACACCTCAAAGTCCTATATTGTTGCAAGACATATTCTAAAGGAAACCTTTGCAGCATTACTCAGACAAATCTAATTGACATATCATCCAAGCCTGGTACCATCGAGCATGTTCACGTTGGGAAGAACTGCTTAGCAGATGAATTTGAAGCATACAAGGCACTTTTCAAAGAATTCTGTGATATTTTTTCTTGGTCTTATGAAGAAATGTCGTGGATAGACCCATCCATTGTGGTCCATGAAATTAAAACCTATCCCACGTCTAAACCTGATAGGCAAAAACTAAGGCAAGTCCATCCATGGAAGGCCGTAGCTATTAAAGCTAATATAGACAAATTTCTCAAAGCTCATTTTATTTATCCCATACCCCTGACAGAATGGGTATCGAATTTTTTCCCGCTCAATAAAAACCAAGGAATCATTAGAGTCTGTATCGATTTTAGAGACTTGAATAAATATTGTCCCAAGGACAACTTTCCTACTCCACATATCGATCAAATTATCGACAACTGTGCTGAAAGTGTCATCTTCTCATTCATGGATGGATTTTCTGGCTATAATCAGAATGAGATATTACCCACCGATCAGCACAATATGGCATTCATTTGTCCATGGGGAACCTTTGCATATAGGAAGTTACCTTTTGGCTTGAAAAATGCTGGAGCCACTTTCCAGCGTGCGATGTCCTATGCATTTCACAATGTTAAACATATTTTTGAACCATACCTTGACGACCTCCCTACTCATTCACAATGACGGGAGGACCACCTTGGTCATCTTAGAGATATTTTCCTGAGATGTAGTCATTATAATATATGGCTCAACCCGCATAAATGTGTTTTTTGTGTTAAGACGGGATGTCTGTTAGGTTTTGTGGTCTCTAAGGATGGAATCTAGATAAACCCTTTGAAAATTGCCACCATTTTAGCTCTACCAACCCCAACCAATCTACTCGAACTCCAAAATTTGTATGGGAAGGCAAACTTTCTCCGCCCTTTCATGTGCAATTTTGCAGAGAAAATGCACGGTTATATGCGTCTCCTCAAGAAGGACACCCCGTTATTCTGGGATGACCAAGCCCAATGTGCCTTTGATAATCTCAAACATGCTCTGACTCATTCACCCATGATACACTCCCCAGATTATTCAAAGGACTTTCTCTTGTATATTGCTGCCTCCACTACTACCATCGCTATGGTTTTGGTGCAGGAAAATCCCAATGGTTAGAAGCACATGATTTACTATGCTAGTAAGAATCTTATCGATTCTAAAACCCGATATTCATGTGTGGAGAAGTTAACATTGGCCACGGTCATTGCTGTACAAAAAATTTGTCGCTACATTTTGCTCCGCACAACCAATGTATTGGCAGACCTGAACCCTATGTATTACATCTTGACTCGTCAGGTGCTTGGGGGCAAGTAATATCGATGGATAGTCATACTACAGGAGTTTGATCTAGAATTTGCCAAAGACACATCAAAGAAATCCTTGGTCTTTACCGAGCTCATGTGTGATCTTCCTTGTGCTTCAATGGAATTTGAGCCCAGTGATTCATTTCCGGATGAATTCCTATTCCTGATAAGCACTACTAACCCATGGTATGGAGATATTATTATTTATCTCAAAACACAAATATTTCATCCAAATCTATCCCATGACGATCGTCGCCATATCCGTCACCACACGAAATACTACCTCATCCTGAATGATATCTTGTATAGATGTGGGATTGATTCCATTCTCCGGTGATGCCTCACCCATGAGGAAGCTGAATATGTGTTGAATGATTTCCACTCTGGAACATGTGGCAATCATTTATCTGGGATGGCTATAGCCCAGAAAATCCTTTGCACTAGCTATTTCTGGCCTTCAATCTTTAAAGACTATCACGAGGCTGTTCAGAAATGCCCACCTTGTCAACATTTTTATCCTGAAAAGCACTCGCATCCTGCTCCGCTACACCCCGTCATTATCGTTGGCACATTTTCCAAATGGGGGATTGATTATATGCATTGTAATCCTACCTCAGACAGGGGGCATGGTTACATCATCATAGCCATTGAATATTTTACAAAGTGGGCTGAGGCCATGTCTACACATGTGGAAGATGGTAAGACTGTCGCTCTCTTCCTGTTCAATCATATCATAGCTAGATTTGGAGTCCCACAGTTTGTTGTTACTGTTCATGGATCACATTTCCATAATCAAATGATGGAGGAACTAAGTGCCAAGCTAGGTTTTCGCCATGAAAACTCTACGCCATATTATCCACAAGCTAATGGTCAGGTAGAGGCCATTAATAAAGTTTTGAAAACTATGCTTTGTCGGATGGTTGGAGATCATAAATAAAACTAGCACGACATCCTTTTCTATACTCTTTGGGCTTACAGGACTTCAGTGAAAACAACTACTGGTTTCACACCTTTCCAGCTTGTCTATGGACTCAAAGCTGTCTTACCGATTCAATGTCAGATTCCATCCTTTAAACTTGCCGTCAAGCTTCTTGCAGACACTTCTGCAGAGGAAGAGATATTTTTGTACTTAAACAACCTTGACAAAACTAGGAGAGATGATGCCTTGGCTAATGAGGCACATAAGAAATGTGTCAAGGTGCAGTATGATAAATTTATCCAACTTTGTGCCTTTAACGAGGGTGAACTAGTTTTGATTTACGACCAGAGATATGACAAACTAGGGAAAGGAAAGTTTGAGTCCATGTGGTACGGTCCTTTCGTCATTTCTAAAGTTTTAGAGAAAGGGGCCTATGAGCTCATTGACTATGATGGAATCCCTTTAGGACAACCTTGTAATAAGTTGTACCTAAATAGGTACTATGCCTAGGTCTTCCTTGGATAGTATCTTGTATATATGTATATTGCTTGACTTTCAGTGTGCTTTTAGTATTTTCAATATGGTTTTGAGTTTAGTGTCTGCATCTGTTTATACCATGTTTTGGTCATGCAGAGCAGATGGATTTCTATGGCTTCGCTGATGGTTCTTGCTGCCACACCTTGAATATTGACTTAGCTGCTTGGGTTCTCTATTCCCCAGCTGAAGATTTGTTCAATTCAAGAGCGGTTTGTATTGGTCTTGCTACCAACAGCATTGCTGAGTATCGAGCAGTCGTAGGTATTTTGACTCAAGCTTCCTCCCAATATGTTCACAATATAGTAGTCTTGATGGACTCATAACTCGTGGTTTGTCATCTAAACCATGTTTATACCATTAGAAATCCTGTTCTTCTCTGCCTCTTCCAGAGGGCACGCTTGTTAGAAAGGTCATTTGAAACCATCACCTATAGGAATATCCCTAGAAAACATAATGTAGTTGTTGACTCATTAGCTAATTACATCCTATATTGGCATATCGCCCATTCATGACATTAAAACCAAACATGGTTCATTGTAAATAAACAATTAAAGACACATAAAACTCATGTAAAATACATCCACCATTTGAGATATATAAACACCAGGTAAAATTCTGTATATATATATATGAACATGTTTTACAAAAAATAGGTCACAAGATCTCATCTGAAGCACGTAGGCTTTCAGGTAAAAATCACCATACAAAATACTGAAGCTATCAGCTTTTAGTAGAGACATCATGCATACATCATCTAATGATGCTCATGGTAGCACATCACTGCCCAGGATACTCTACGTAGCAGTCTGCTAAACTGACCTGGTACTCCTACTGTAGGTCTTTGATACCTCAGAGGGAGGTCATCAATGGAAGCATCAGGGATGTCTAGGGTCAACCTCTCCAGGTTTTCCTCTAACTCCCTGGTCACATCATCACCCTACAATACGAAGTAGGCTCCAGCTTGTCTATCCAATGGGGAAGCTCCCCCAAGTCATGCTGCTCCAATGTCAACATGAAAATATTCAGGTCTCATTACTTAACATAAAAAATATAAAACATTAAAAAACATAAAAACACTATTTCCATTTTAGGGTTTTTTCTTCTTATCGATGTCACCCCACTGTCCACCAGGTGGGAGCGGTAGGTCAGGATCTCCGCTGAAGTCCATACCCACATAAGCATAATCCTCCACCATGAGGATTTTATCTCTCAGCCATTGGAAGAACAGGTCACTGAACTTCACCGTCCCCCTTCTCGCTCTAGTACGGGCCATAATCCGGACCCACCTTTGCATGCGAGGGCCCACTCTCTCAGCTCTATAAATACCACTTGGGGTATCATCTATGGTACCTTCTCAAAGAAGAAGCAAGCTAGAATGGAACCAAAACCAAATTGCTTCAGTTCCCCCTACTGACACTTCGTCAGCTGATCCTTGAATATTGGAATCAAAGCTTCCACCCAGTTGAAGACTGTAGGTGCCATGGCCTCAATGGCATAGAGAATATGTTCCCTAGAATCTTGGTGCACTCCCTGGCTTCCTACCACTCTCTGCATAGTAAACAATATAGTCCGTATAGGTCTGTCCATCACTAACTTTATGGGGATTTTCTTCCCCAATGTCCTTGTCCCAGGGACACAGTGACATTTTATCAACTCCTGTGTAGTGATGTCCCCTCCACGGGAACCAATTAGCGAGATGGGAGCACCTTGTCTCAAAAGGCTAGTAAAGAAGTAGATATCCTCTATCTCAACTATTAGAATATGAGCCCCAACCTCAAAGTGTTGTTGCTTCGGCTTCCACATCCGAAGTATATGCTCAAGCAATCACTCATGTGATACCATACTGGGAGTCCAAAAGAATTTTAGGAGTCCACAGTCTCTTAATGTGGCTATGCAACACGCATTCCTTTCGACCAAGGTGTCATCATTATCATGCTGTCTCTCTTTCCATATGACCATTTTTTATCAGCTATAAACTATAAAAAACAATCACAAGACCCATTAGAATCATTCTTAATCTTTCAAATCAAATGAAATGGTGTAGTTTTTCTTCTATGAATAATTTTACATCTTCACAGTCGGCGCTGCCTGTGCATCATTGAATATAGGCGGTGGCACCCCCTGTGTGCTGTGTTTGCGGCACGGTTCTAGCTAGGTACCACGTATCCTGCAAGGGATAACCACAGTGCCTGCTTCCATGATTTTAGGGCTTGCCATACAAGCCCAAAACACCATCAAAAGTCAAAATTAAAGGCATAAGATGAAAGAGTAGGGTCTAGTCTATTACCTAGAACTGACGGTGCTCAAATACGACGATGGAAACTACTGATATCAACAACTAAAGATCTAACTAGGAAAGTGATCGAAATGCTCTCCACTATGGGTAAATAGTAAAATGATTTGGTTTTTCACTATTTACATTACTTTTATACACATTTTTTGGTTTGACATGCTATATTTTTTATTTAAAATCACTTATCACTCAAATTTTATCAGTCGTAGTTCCTTAATCTTAGTTATTGGTGCATTTAACACTTGTTTTCAGTCGTTGCAGGATAGAAGAACAATAGCAGTAAATTCTTGGGAGTTCGTTTTTTGACTTTTTCGTAGAACCATAAAATAGAAAAAGTCATTGAGCGTTTATTATGACACTTTGGTCATGCTCTCGAAACTCAGTATCAAAGGTCTAAGTCCATTTCTGATTCTTTTCAGGCTCTTAAAATTTCTCATGGTGAAAAGAGACCTAATGGAGTCTTCTTTAAACTCTTTTCAGGCTCCTTAAATACGAAAAGATTCTTGAGCAATCTTGTCTTCTTCATGCTCATTAAAGCATTTGAAGAGTCATCTCTTTGACAGTAGGTTATCTCTTTTTCGGTTCGGATAGACTATTCACGAAAAAGAAACACTATAGCCAATCATGTCTGGAAGAGTTCTCTAAGGTATAATTTTATACTTTTTTGGGCCTTAGAGACTTAATCATACGAAAAAGGACCCTTTGGAGTCTTCTTCCGTGGTCGTTCAGACTCTCTAAACATGAACGATACTAAGTTTTCTTTCATTGGACTCGTTAAATTAAACATTGAAAGACCCTTTTTTGGGAGCGAACCCCTCCTCTCTCATGTTCGTAAAACATATGAGTTTGGACTTGTCTTTGGACGAGCTATACCGAGTGTTTGTTACCCTCTTTGAACTCGTAAAACTGAAAAGAGGCACTCATCAACCATGATGTGGGAAATGGGAAGGGAATCATTTTGCAAATAAATGGCAGTAGTTTGTCATTACCTTTGAAAATGGCACTTGTATGCATATCATTTCGGTCAATTGGGTATTCAGCTGATCTCCATGAGGATCCACTCTCATGATTCATGCCACTCCTTTGATTCTTTCAAAAGAATGCATTATCCACTATTGCACTGTGCATTTGTTTGGTTTAGTCATGCTTCCAAGTCTTTTGTTGTGCCGCCTGATGTTCAAAGGGAAGTTGAAGAATTTTACCTCTGTAGTCAAAACAGTCTCTATGTCAGTACTGTTATGGAGAGAAATTCCTATGGCTTGGGGTACCACAACAGACAGCTTGACTCCGGAAATCAATCTTTCCCAATATGCAATAGAAATAAAATGTCTAACACTAAAGGATCAGACCTCGTACCTTATTCCGGATGGTTGAAGTAGATCCCCATTGAGCTTTCCAATATTCATCTTGAATTGATCTCTTACTTCCTCAACAACAAGTAAAAAATACAAGCATTATATATATCATGGTGTTAGATCTATTCTAGCATATATAATCAATAATGTATAAGTATTTGACATAATCCAATGGAGAACATATTCATTCAAACACACATTATTGGACAGGAAAAGATATTTCTATTAATATAAATCAGAGATTACAAGATACAACCTCTGATGGCACGTCTGTGAACCGGAGAAACTGAATCCCCCACTTGGGCCTCCACCACTTCAATCCTCCATCTCTCAATAGCAAGCTCATAAGCAAAAGGAAAGCTTGGGAAGAACACAAAAGTGCTCCAAGGGACAAAGGGATGCAGACTCAAGCATAAGTTCCAGCAACAATGGACTATAGTTTCGTTTCTCTCAATTCTCTCTTATGCCTTCAATGTACCAAGGGGTTCCTTATATAGCTTTTCAAAGGGGTAATGAAAGGTTGAATCCGAGCAATCTCAAGGCATAGGGAAGGCCAGGAGTCAAATGAGTCGGATCCATGTCAAGGAAAACTCGAAAAGGATTTGGATTATGCACACATCTCTATGTACACGGTTTTAGTGGTCAAACCCGCGTATGTACGCGCTTATAGGTTTAAAAGTCGCGTATAGCATTTTTCATGTGTTTTTAGGGATGATCAAGGAAACATCAAAGGACAAAAGTGGTCCATAGGGTCTAAGGAGTCTACAGTGGGACAGGGGAAGGCCATACAAATTGTGATTCACCTAGAGTGGTGAAATCCACTATAACAGATGCCCCCTAATGTGTGAGGTCAGAGAGGTCATACGATGGCCGGAATACATTATAAGTCCATCCCAGAAGTGGAGTGATAAAGGATCCCAAATGGAAGACCAGCCACCCAATCAACATAGTGCAATAATACAACTCTGCATATAACTACAAATACATATAGCAGTCCCGGATACATAAGAGTACAATGGCCATGAATAGGCATGATACATGATATCACATATGTGGTCATCGCCACGTACAATATACATAGATCAGAATCTCCATGATGAAGATATACAAAGAACCATGATATCCAACATGGCTGAAGATATATAATAGATCAAGATATCCATAGTGGCTAGAAATATCTGACATACACTGGAATCAAGTCACAAGAGCTGAAATCTCATGAACATTGGCACGATCAAGGAGGTAGCATATAAGAGATGCCACCAATCTGGAAAGTCTTCTACACAAACTGCTACGAGTACATGTCCTACTATTCGAATAGAGGTGTTGAGGTTGAACATAGTAGTCCATTGTCTGATTACCGGTATTAGAGTATTAGAGTTGTTGGAGCAGGATCCTGCAGCTACGGGAGAAGCTGCTAATTTTGGCGGAAATAGAGAAGTTTAGCAGA
>LPNX010611056.1:22514-42641 GCA_001517045.1 Pseudotsuga menziesii | reverse complement strand
GTGCTAGAAGCTGCGTTTTATCAACAGGAAATGGAGTAAATGATCTGTGACAATTCTGAAATGTTGCACATTATCAACTGTAAATAAAGATGCACCCTAGGTATAATCGGCTTCCTATTGGTTCAAAGGTATTCACTCAGCCACCAAGGTTGTCTCAGGTTTGAGTATTGGGGGAGTACCCCTCACTTCACGACGCAGGTAAAACTGCTAACCGCTTGGCCAAAAACTACAGCTCTTTGGTTTTCCTCACGGATGGGAATCTAGTCAATTTGGTGGGGGTCATTTCCATTTTTGCTTGGCAGGTCCTCTCAATGGCCAGCTACTTCGTGGTTCTTGTGGTACTCCTCACAATGAGTTTTAGGGATATGCCCAAGTACTTCCCACAGTTAAGCGGATAGGGTGTATTTCCTGATCCGAATGAAAAATACTGATGTAAGAAGAAGAACTACTGCAATAATCATAGTGCCAAAAAAAATGTGGCAGAAATTCCACCCAATGCTCAAAAACCCATAATTAGAGCTACGGTTTTGAGACGAAAACTTTTAAAATGAGCATAACCCAATCTAGATTGCTCAAAATCGTTATTAGAGCCTATTTCCAAAACTGGAACAACCACTCTGCTTCTACCCACAAAATCAGAATAGAAATATGGGCATCCGGTCAAAATATTTTCGCTCTGTAATTTCCACGGCCCTCACCGAAATTCTAAAAAAATGTTGATTTTAAATCCGTGATATCTCCATTTTAGAACTACAAATGAGATGATTTTTTTTTTAAACTGTGTATTTTTTAAAGAGGAATTCAAATATGCAACCTGTTTCTTATGATTCTGTGCAGAAAGTTTCAAAAAGTGATCTGAAAGTCGCCGCCAAATTTTGTCCTCTTTTTTTGAAAAAAAAAATTCCTACTTGTGCCAAGGAAAGTGCTCTGATACCATATATGAAGAACCTCCTGCAATAAACAATGAGAATGCAAAAATATTGGAGCACAAAAGATATTTTATTGATCACGAGCCACTTCGAGGGGGCAACCTCCTTTGAGCAAGCTCAATACAAAATAACTCTTCCATGCTTTCAATAGCATCAACACATACTTATATACTAAGTTTAATCTAAACAACTATTACTCCACATGAATGTGGGATAATGCAACCTATTAACTGGACGACTTAACAACTATTACTTACTCCCCATGAATGTGGGATAATACATCATACTAATTGGACGACTTACAAAGCATATGCGTCCGACAAAATATACCAACAAAATAAAGAGGGGGTTGACACGAGTTCTTAACACATGGTATATATTTTAATCCAATATTTTAACCAAAGAAATTACAAATTTTATAAACATATAATAAAAATATATGTTAGTTCATTTAAACAAACATATAATAAAAATATGTCATGCCATGAACAGTTCTTAATATTTACACAACGAATAATAAGTGCAACGTAAATAACAAATATGAATCACAAAATTAATAAATACGGTGGTGACCTCGTCAGTAAGCCCAAAGTGTAATAATAACAGCACGTCAACGTCACTATGACAGAACTGTAAATGCAAGCACTAGTGATCCAATGTTCAGCACTCCTCGACAAGTTTTCCATCGCTAAGTATACCTACACGTAAACAGGATAAGAGTGCATTAGTTCGACAGAACTAGGTAAGCCCATTCTGTCAAGTATAAATTGTTACCTCTCAGGAGTTACATGGGATAACTATTCCCGCCACTCCACCCCTTTATCCATTAACCAAGTTAAGTCAGAATCATGTTTACGACATTAAAAACATGTGAAAATCAGTGAAGTACATAATCAAAGTACCTAACATACATAACATGACGTAACTATAATAAATGCATTGTAATCAACATTACGACATCTTAATTACCCATAGTAATAATCACATTAGAAAGTAAGGAAGAAAGACGTAAGAACAACTTACGATGAAACAAACAATATGAATGGAGTACGACACATTTTGCAACTACATAATGTCCAACATAGATAGTTTGACTAGCCTACTAAATTTTTTATTTTATTTGGGGGACATTACACCATAGTCATCAAACCCATCCGTAATTCGTGAAATTCTTTCACCTTTCTATCGGAGAACCTTTTCAACATGTATTTCTCCCAAAAAAAAATTACAGAAATTACTCCATCTGATATCTCTTACCTCATCTTTCTTGGTATGCTTTAGGTCTCTCCACCATATAGCTTCTTTTCAATTTAAATTATAGATGGCTAGATGGGATTTCTTTTCACTAGAGTAGTTATGTACTCAAAAAAAATTGCTCATAACTAGAATCCATTCTTCATCTTTCTCCCCTATGTTCATCTCTCCTTCATAGGTTGGGGCTTTTATCTTCCTGAACTCTCCCTTGAGATTGTCATCATTTATTTGTTTCTTCCTGTAAGGAGAAAGAGAATCACCACTAGAAGGACTGTGACAATATATTTTTGGAGGTTCAGGGGTATGTTCTTCTTTTCCTTCTTCTCTCGGGATGTTGACTCGCTTACGATAGAATTATTTCTTAAACATGTTGGTTGAATGAATGGGTTTTCCCTTCGGACTTCCTCCTGTCATGTTCCATAGAAAGGCTTCATTAATTTTTTGTTGTTCATTTCTTTCATTCAGATTATCATCTTTGAAACTCTATAAGTCTGCTTGAAGACTTTGAATGGTATTTAGTATATCAGAATTTAGTTTCACCACCAACTTTGCTTCCTAGGTGGGGGTATTCAACTTTCCTTGTCGATTGTTGTCCTCTTCTATGTTCATGATCTGAACTATTTTTTTAATCCTGCAATTGCAAATTTTTAATAATAGAAAAAATTTATGTAAGTCAACATCATTAAAAAACATACTTTATTTTTTGCAACGAATGTATGGCACGCCCATTAGGTCTCTTGGTGTTGAAACTCGGCTTTGATACCACTTGTAATGTCCCCAAAATTTGAAAATAAAAAAAAATAAAAAAATCATTAGGCTAGTTAATTACTACCTGAACTGGACATTAACTTATTTTCTGCAGAACGTGTTGATATTTGTTTGTGAAACCGAACTATCGTAAGATGTTCTTATTGTTTCTAGATGTTTTCTCGATGTGATTACTAATGTAAAACTATAATGTGTTTATGTTACTTGATCTGATTTAGATTATTATAATGCTCATTGATTATTTCTTATCATATATGTGCATGTGTGTTCATTTATAGCTTACTTCCTGGGTTATGACTTTTGTTTGTTTGTTTATGGGAATTCCTTACTTAACTTGTAATTTTCAAGGGGCGGAGTGGCGGAACTTGTATCCCTTATAGGACCACTTGGAGAGGTAACTGGTTTTACTTGACGTTACAGGGTTTACTTAGTTCATGTTGAACTAATGCAACTCCTCTTCATTTTGTGTAGGTTCATTATATGACGAAGCTTGCTATGAATGTTTAAACATGCCATGCTACCTATACCATACTACATTATTACTTTTTGAAGACAACAAGACCAAATTCCTATCCTAGAAAACCTTATCGATATTGTTAGCATTATCGTTTACGTTTAGATACAAAATATCTCATATTAATTCTATGTTTTGAACCTGAAAATAGTGAACAGGAAATATAACTTTACTTTTAAAAATATAGACTCTGTTTACAGAATTACCTCTGTCAGAGAAGACTGAACTTAACCTGTAAATGATGAAATAAAGTGTAGAAAAATAACAAAACCCAAATCGTCCTACATATATAACTAAGGGTACTAGTCCATCATTTACAATATGAATAAGAAATATTTCTCCTAATTAGAATATCATGTTTAAATAGATAAAAATATTATAGCCTCTGTTAAAAGAAATATATCTACTACAGAATGATGAATTTAACGTATAAGTGAAGAATGAAGTAATGCAGAAAATATAACCTAGCTTATAGCAAACAGATACTAAATATCCATTCATAATTTAATCTCCTCTTTTAATAAGAAAACTTGTGTAGCTTGCAAGGGAAAATCAAGAACCTCGTACCTGCAAGATGAAGTTGTTTCAATGGCTGAAAATCCTACACACTCAAATACCCAACATTAACAAATTCATAGACATATTTGACCTCTATTCAAATAACCGAATAACTTGGTAACTACCACGTTCCACCCAACCATGACCCGAAACCGTTCCTGGTTTCAATCCAGATCCCCCAAAGCTAGTTCCAACATACAAGTAGCTTAGAGTTCCTAGGGTAACGCTTCCCTATCTGGGATATCAGGTTCTGTATCAGTTTCATTTTTTCTCTTAGGAAAAATGTTCTCCAAGGACTCTCTTGAAGGTAATGAGGCAGAAATATTGAATTCTCCAAAAATAGATAGATGATCCCCAAGGATCTCTTTGGCTTGGGTATTTATAGACAGACTTTTCAGGAAAAGGGGCAGTTAAATCAAGAATCATTTGATTTCTTGAAATAACCCTTTTCATTTAATTTAGGTAATTTTAATATTTACTTAGGAACTTTTGACTAGTTCCTACTTTGTCTCTTGTAGGTATTTTAATCTTTAATTATCATTAGTAATAATAATAACATGTGGATCCTTTCTTTATTACTTATAGTTACTATTTTACTATGCTTACTCTTTATATATGATAATTAAAGATACCTAAGGATCATGCTATATGATACCTAAGGATAAAATGTTAACAAATGATATATATATATCATTTGTTAACCTTTTATCCTTAGGTATCATATAGCATGATCCCTAAACTTATGACACTTTTCTTTTAGCTTAGTAACTTTCTTTAATAATGCCTTCATGTAGGGCTTAGGTCAACTAGGTTAGGAAACTCTAAACCTCCTTGAATGTTGGATTCCCTCCTATAACATGGTAGTTCTTCAGTACTTGATGAGATACAAAAATTTGAAATTTCATTTAATCACTTAAAAATAAGTAAGATGGGATCAATATTTATCAGAGTCATTTTCACTCAACCTATTAATTCTTTTCAGTAACTCCTAGCGCTTATCTAGAGCCGATACTCAACACTAAAAATAGGGAGTTACAAACTTAGTGCAATTCCAAAGCTCCTCACTCAACACTAATGCTAGGATGTATTCGTAAGATACACCTAGGGATACAATGAGAAAGGTATGATGTTCGAGAGCTTATGTTCAACATCAACTTGGAAGGCTTTAGGGTTTATTCCCAACACTTCCAATTTTATCTTTTCATGTGCTTCAGAGCTTCATGCTGAACATAAATGTTTTCATAACTCATGTGTTCCAGAGCTTCTCACTCAACACAAAAATCAAATACCCATGTGCTCCAAAGCTCCTCGCTCAACACAAAACATCTCATCAACTATGTGCTTCAGGGTCCACTCCCAACACATGAAATCATATATAAAACATATTCAATTGGCTTACGCCCAATATATCAAACAAATCATCATGTTCATGTGCACTGGGGTCTTAGGCCCAATATACCAATTAAAACATCAAAGTAACATCATAAGCAATGGGGCTTATTCCCATAAGTGTTAGGTCAAAATGAGGGATATTACATCTATCCCCTCTTAGAACAACACTGTCCCTGGTTTTCTAGAGAATCAGAATGAAATCATGAAACAAGGCAGGGTAAGCCTTTCTCATGGCGGATTCATTCTCCCAAGTACCTTCATCAGCCTCGAAGAGCTTCCATTACACTTTCAAGTGGACTATGGTGTGCTTCCTAAGCTCCACCTCTCTCTTGTCCAATATATGAAGGGGTTCGGGTGCAAACTCCCCTTTAAGTTCCACCTATAATGAGGACCAATCAATCACATGTTTAGTATCATAAACATAAATTTCTTTAACAAAGATGCATGGGAAACATTGTCAGCCTTCTCCACCGTCCATAAAAACAATGTTATCAATTTTATAAAATATGACATTGTAAATTAAATATGATTTGTTGATCGACTTTAAATTGCCGTTACGTTTACGAAATGAATTATTGTCTTATTGACCCTGCACCTTAAATCAAACTTTATTTAACGCGAGATCAACTTTATCGTCGTCAACCTTCTCCAAGGCAACAGTGAAACAGTGAACTTGCCACAAAGACTTGACAAAATCATCGTAAACAAAGAAAATATAATTCAAAATAAGTTCATTTACTAAATTCTGATGTACCAAGAAAATTTTGGGTCATTTTTCCAAAACTTGTCCATTTGGCCTTTTGAGAAGGAAGAACTTGTATGGCTTTCCAAGCATCAAAATTTTCAGGTCCAAAATAAAATTTTTACTAGAAATATATTGGTACGTCTTCTTTTCCATACAAACCGGTGCCATTGAATTTGGATTTTAGAACTTCGGATAGAACAATTTGACCTAGAACACTTGTTTAAGGTAACTTTTTGGGCTAGTAAGAAATCCTAACTTACACAGAGTGTATCTTTGAAAGTGTAGTGATTTAGAAGTTGTACTTTTGACACATGTTACTTCCATACATCCTTTCTATAACCTAAAAATTTCAGAACTTCAAACTTTTCAAGAAAAAAATGTAGTAAAAATGTTAAGATGGTTGTTTTGAAGGAGTCAAACCTTTTGGATTAGTAACAACCCAAAATTAAAAAGAGTATATAAATGAAATTATACCAACCCAAATTATAAAATTGTGACAGAAGTTACTTTTTCATGTCCTTTTTATACCCTTAAAATTTCAAATCCTAAAACTGTATACAAAACAAATTGGAGTGAAAATTCTAGGATGACTTGTTTGAAAGAGAAAAACCCTCGTTTCGAAAATTATTCCCTTTTGGCATAAGAAATATATTTGATACCACTTGTAATATATCTAAACTACAAATTTAGAGAAAATATATGAAACATAAGAGACAATAAATAAAATAGATATATATGTTCACAAGCCTCCTCAAGGGGGCAACCTTCAAGATAAAAGCTCCAAATACATGAGCAATTCTTGACTAAACATTAGATATATTAATATACTCTATGTGTAATGCTTCAATAGTTAAATACCTAACTACTTGGGAGAGGTGGTCCCATGTCACCACGTCTTCCTAACAAAAGAGTATGTAATCGGGATTATCCTTTTTAATGAACAATTAAAATTACATATGTGTGGAAACTATTACAAAAGCCCTCAAAACCAAATCTTTGACACACTATCAAACTTACCTACTGTAGTTCTCCTCCAAACACTCTATGGACATCTTCCAATATCAGCTAATGCCACTTGTCATCTCCTTATCAGTTTTCTATATAGGGACTCCTCTTGAGCACATTCGATATAACACATCGATGTTCACTCAACTGTTTCCACTTTTCATTCTGTCAAACTTTCCTATCATCATTCTCTATTAAGACTCCTCTCGAGCACCTTTGTTGACACCTTCAATATAACATCCCAATAATCATTTATCTATTGACACTTTTCAACCTCTGATAAATTATCAAACTAAATATGTCACTGCATCTCTTAAACACTTTCATTGACATCATTGTGGGAATTGATGACCACTCCACTGCTACCTTGTGTCATCTTTTGATTCAATATTAGGGTAAATTTTCTCGGAACTTTGGACTTCACCACAAACTTGACACTTAACTACAAATGGTGGCATTCAATATGGTGGATGCAAACTTAAATATTTGACAATACTAACGTGTTTCCATCACTTCAAACCAAGGATGGAATTTGACTGGTAAATTCCCGTCATGGGCCAATTTACCCATCAAATACAGCTAATATTTTAGGGAGACCATCAAAATATGGCTTAGAATACAGAAAACGTTTCAGATTTTGATGATTACCGGAAATTTTGATGGGTGTCCATTTGAAATTCCAACCATGCTTCAACCTACAAAATTTATTCAATGCAAATATGGACTTCCTTAGTGCCTCGTCGACTAAATTGATCGAGATAACCTTAATCTTTACTACTGCAAAACATGAAACGTGTCTACCTGATAATACCAACTTGAATGTAAATGGGGATTGAATAAATAAATATCTCCAACATTCACCCCATTAATTATTTTTGCAAAAAATTCAGACTATGTTATTGTCTACATCATACAAATTCTTAAATTAGAGACTATGAAATTCAAACAATTCCGTAGACATGGGTTTTGTAAATATGATTGAATGAAGATATTAAAATATGTCAAACTAAATAGAAATTTCATTACAATTCACAAGCTCTTTAATAAAATGATATTCTGAATCAATGTGCTTACTTTTCTTATGAAAAACCTGACTCTTTGAAAACATAATGTAATATTTTTTTATTACAATAGGTCAGATTTGGTCCTTCATGTTCAAGTAAAAACATACTCAAAACTCTCATCATCAAAAAATGTCAATTTCAGAGGTGGGATGAAGGAATTGGAAAATTTGTCAGAGAAGGACAATGAAGCAGAATTGGAAAATGAACACCGTGGAAAAATTTGAAGGCAATGGGATGAGAATCAGAGAAGTTATGAAGAACTTTAAAAATTGACAAATGTGGGATTTTGGCCTTGAGGAAGCAAAATTGGGGATAAGGGCCTCAATGAAGGAATATGCATAATGGTAGCACGGGGGTGACAGTGAAATTTCAAGAAAAATGGAGCTAAATCAAGGAAGATATGGATGAGAAACAGAAATTTATATATATATATATATATATATATATATATATATATTATTCTAAAGAACGGATCTGTGGCGGTGCTAGAAGCTGTGTTTTATCAACAGGAAATGGAGTAAATGATCTGTGACAATTCTGAAATGTTGCATGTTATCAACTGTAAATAGAGATGGACCCTAGGTATAATCGGCTTCCTATTGGTTCAAAGGTAGTCACTCGGCCACCAAGGCTGTCTTAGGTTTGAGTATTGGGGCAGTACCCCTCACTTCACGGCGCAGGTAAAACTGCTAACCGCTTGGCCAAAAACTATAGCTATTTGGTTTTCCTCACGGATGGGAATCTAGTCAATTTGGTGGGGGTCGTTGCCATTTTTGCTTGGCAGGTCCTCTCAATGGCCAGCTACTTCATGGTTCTTGTGGTACTCCTCAAAATGATTTTTAGGGCTATGCCCAAGTACTTCCCACAATTAAGCGGATAGGGTGTATTTCCTGATCCGAATGAAAAATACTGCTGCAAGAAGAGGAACTACTGCAATAATCACAGTGCCAAAAAAAATGTGGCAGAAATTCCACCCAATGCTCAAAAACCCATAATTAGAGCTCCGGTTTTGAGACGAAAACTTTTAAAATGAGGATAACCCAATCTAGATTGCTCAGAATCGTTATTAGAGCCTATTTCTGAAACTGGAACAACCACTCTGCTTCTACCCACAAAATCAGAATATAAATCTGGGCATCCGGTCAAAATATTTTTGCTCTGCAATTTCCACGGCCCTCACCGAAATTCTGAAAAAATGCTGATTTTAAATCCGCAATATCTCCATTTTAGAACTCCAAATGAGATGATTTTTTTTTTAAACTGCGTATTTTTTAAAGAGGAATTCAAATATGCAACCTGTTTCTTCTGATTTTGTGCAGAAAGTTTCAAAAAGTGATCTGAAAGTCGCCACCAAATTTTGTCCTCTTTTTTTGAAAAAAAAAAATTTCCTACTTGTGCCAAGGAAAGTGCTCTGATACCATATATGAAGAACTTCCTGCAATAAACAATGAGAATGAAAAAATATGGGAGCACAAAAGATATTTTATGGATCACGAGCCACTTCGAGGGGGCAACCTCCTTTGAGCAAGCTCAATACAAAATAACTCTTCCATGCTTTCAATAGCATCAACACATACTTATATACTAAGTTTAATATAAACAACTATTACTCCACATGAATATGGGATAATGCAACCTATTAATTGGACGACTTAACAACTATTACTTACTCCCCATGAATGTGGGATAATACATCATACTAATTGGACGACTTAAAGAGCATATGCGTCCAACAAAATAAAGAGGGGGTTGACACGAGTTCTTAACACATGGTATATATTTTAATCAAAGATTTTAACCAAATAAATTACAAATTTTATAAACATATAATAAAATTATATGTTAGTTCATTTAAACAAACATATAATAAAAATATGTCACGCCATGAACAGTTCTTAATATTTACACAACGAATAATAAGTGCCACGTAAATAACAAATATGAATCACAAAATTAATAAATACGGTGGTGACCTCGTCAGTAAGCCCAAAGTGTAATAATAACAGCACGTCAATGTCACTATGACAGAACTGTAAATGCAAGCACTAGTGATCCAATGTTCAGCACTCCTCGACAAGTTTTCCATCGCTAAGTATACCTACACCTAAACGGGATAAGAGTGCATTAGTTCAACAGAACTAGGTAAGCCCATTCTGTCAAGTATAAATTGTTACCTCTCAGGAGTTACATGGGATAACTATTCCCACCACTCCACCCGTTTATCCATTAACCAAGTTAAGTCAGAATCATGTTTACGACATTAAAAACATGTGAAAATCAGTGAAGTACATAATCAAAGTACCTAACATACATAACATGACGTAACTATAATAAATGCATTGTAATCAACATTATGACATCTTAATTACCCACAGTAATAATCACATCAGAAAGTAAGGAAGAAATACGTAAGAACAACTTACGATGAAACAAACAATATGAATAGAGTACGACACATTTTGCAACTACATAATGTCCAACATAGATAGTTTGACTAGCCTACTAATTTTTTTATTTTATTTGGGAGACTTTACACCATATTCATCAAACCCATCCGTAATTCGTGAAATTCTTTCACCTTTCTATTAGAGAACCTTTTTGACATGTATTTCTCCCGAAAAAAATTACAGAAATTACTCCATCTGATTTCTCTTACCTCATCTTTCTTGGTATGCTTTAAATCTCTCCACCATATAGCTTCTTTTCCATTTAAATTATAGATGGCTAGATGGGATTTCATTTCACTAGAGTAGTTATGTACTTAAAAATATTTGCTCATAACTAGAATCCATTCTTCATCTTTCTCCCCTATGTTCATCTCTCCTTCATAGGTTGGGGCTTTTATCTTCCTAAACTCTCGCTTGAGATTGTCATCATTTATTTGTTTCTTCCTGTAAGGAGAAAGAGAATCATCACTAGAAGGACTATGACAATATATTTCTGGAGGTTCAGGGGTATTTTCTTCTTTTCCTTCTTCTCTCGGGATGTTGACTCGCTTATGATAGAATTATTTCTTGAACATGTTGGTTGAATGAATGGGTTTTCCCTTCGGACTTCCTCCCGTCATGTTCCATAGAAAGGCTTCATTAATTTTTTGTTGTTCATTTCTTTCATTCAGATTATCATCTTTGAAACTCTATAAGTCTACTTGAAGACTTTGAATGGTATTTAGTATATCAGAATTTAGTTTCACCACCAACTTTGCTTCCTAGGTGGGGGTATTCAACTTTCCTTGTCGGTTGTTGTCCTCTTCTGTGTTCATGATCTGAACAATTTTTTTAATCCTGCAATTGCAAATTTTTAATAATAGAAAAAATTTATGTAAGTCAACATCATTAAAAAACATACTTTATTTTTTGCAACAAATGTATGGCACGCCCATTAGGTCTCTTAGTGTTGAAACTGGGCTCTGATACCACTTGTAATGTCCCCAAAATTTGAAAATAAAAATAAAATAAAAAATCATTAGGCTAGTTAATTACTACCTGAACTGTACATTAACTTATCTTCTGCAAAACGTGTTGATATTTGTTTGTGAAACCGAACTATCGTAAGATGTTCTTATTGTTTCTAGATGTTTTATCGACGTGATTACTAATGTAATTCTATAATGTGTTTATGTTATTTGATCTGGTTTAGATTATTATAATGATCATTGATTATTTCTTATCATACATGTGCATGTGTGTTCAGTTATAGCTTACTTCCTGGGTTATGACTTTTGTTTGTTTGTTTATGGGAATTCCTGACTTAAATTGTAATTTACAAGGGGCGGAGTGGCGGAACTTGTATCCCTTATAGGACCACTTGGAGAGGTACCTGGTTCTACTTGACGTTACAGGGTTTACTTAGTTCATGTTGAACTAATGCAACTCCTCTTCATTTTGTGTAGGTTCGTTATATGACGAATCTTGCTATGAATGTTTAAACTTGGAATGCTACCTATACCATACTACATTATTACTTTTTGAAGACAACAAGACCAAAGTCCTATCCTAGCAAACCTTACCGATATTGTTAGCATTATCGTTTACGTTTAGATACAAAATCTCTCATATTAATTCTATGTTTTGAACCTGAAAATAATGAACAGGAAATATAAATTTACTTTTAAAAATATAGACTCTGTTTACAGAATTACCTCTGTCAAAGAAGACTGAACTTAACCTGTAAATGATGAAATAAAGTGTAGAAAAATAACAAAACCCAAATCCTCCTACATATATAACTAAGGGTGCTAGTCCATCATTTACAATATGAATAAGAAATATTTCTCCTAATTAGAATATCATGTTTAAATAGATAAAAAGATTATAGCCTCTGTTAAAAGAAATATATCTACAACAGAATGATGAATTTAACGTATAAGTGAAGAATGAAGTAATGCAGAAAATATAACCTAGCTTATAGCAGACAGATACTAAATATCCATTCATAATTTAATCTCCTCTTTTAATAAGAAAACCTGTGTAGCTTGCAAGGGAAAATCAAGAACCTCGTACCTGCAAGATGAAGTTGTTTCAATGGCTGAAAATCCTACACACTCAAATACCCAACATTAACAAATTCATAGACATATCTGACCTCTATTCAAATAACCGAATAACTTGGGAACTACCACGTTCCACCCAACCATAACCCGAAACTGTTCCTGGTTTCAATTCAGATCCCCCAAAGATAGTTCCAACATACAAGTAGCTTAGAGTTCCTAGGGTAACGCTTCCCTATCTGGGATATCAGGTTTTGTATCAGTTTCATTTTTTTTCTTAGGAAAAATGTTCTCCAAGGACTCTCTTGAAGGTAATCGAGCAGAAATATTGAATCCTCCAAAAATAGATAGATGATCCCCAAGGATCTCTTTGGCTTGGGTATTTATAGACATCCTTTTCAAGAAAAGGAGCAGTTAAATCAAGAATCATTTGATTTCTTGAAATAACCCTTTTCATTTAATTTAAGTAATTTTAATATTTACTTAGGAACTTTTGACTAGTTCCTACTTTGTCTCTTGTAGGTATTTTAATCTTTAATTATCATTAGTAATAATAATAACATGTGGATCCTTTCTTTATTACTTATAGTTACTATTTTACTATGCTTACTCTTTATATATGATAATTAAAGATACCTAAGGATCATGCTATATGATACCTAAGGATAAAATGTTAACAAATGATATATATATATCATTTGTTAACCTTTTATCCTTAGGTATCATATAGCATGATCCCTAAACTTATGACACTTTTCTTTTAGCTTAGTAACTTTCTTTAATAATGCCTTCATGTAGGGCTTAGGTCAACTAGGTTAGGCAACTCTAAACCTCCTTGAATGTTTAATTCCCTCCTATAACATGGTAGTTCTTCAGTACTTGATGAGATACAAAAATTTGAAATTTCATTTAATCACTTAAAAATAAGTAAGATGAGATCAATATTTATCAGAGTCATTTTAACTCAACCTATTAATTCTTTTTAGTAACTCCTAGCGCTTATCTAGAGCCCATAGTCAACACTAAAAATAGGGAGTTACAAACTTAGTGCAATTCCAAAGCTCCTCACTCAACACTAATGCTAGGATGTATTTGTAAGATACACCTAGGGATACAATAAGAAAGCTCCGATGTTCGAGAGCTTATGCTCAACATCAACTTGGAAGGCTTTAGGGTTTATTCCCAACACTTCCAATTTTATCTTTTCATGTGCTTCAGAGCTTCATGTTGAACATAAATGTTTTCATAACTCATGTGTTCTAGAGCTTCTCACTCAACACAAAAATAAAATACCCATGTGCTCCAAATCTCCTCGCTCAACACAAAACATCTCATCAACTATGTGCTTCAGGGTCCACTCCCAACACATGAAATCATATATAAAACATATTCAATTGGCTTACGCCCAATATATCAAACAAATCATCATGTTCATGTGCACTGGGGTCTTAGGCCCAATATACCAATTAAAACATCAAAGTAACATCATAAGCAATGGGGCTTATTCCCATAAGTGTTAGGTCAAAATGAGGGATATTACATCTGTCCCCTCTTAGAACAACATTGTCCCTGGTGTTCTAGAGAATCAGAATGAAATCATGAAACAAGGCAGGGTAAGCCTTTCTCATGGCGGATTCATTCTCCCAAGTACCTTCATCAGCCTCGAAGGGCTTCCATTACACTTTCAACTGGACTATGGTGTGCTTCCTGAGCTCCACCTATCTCTTGTCCAATATATGAAGGGGTTCGGGTGCAAACTCCCCTTTAGGTTCCACCTGTAATAAGGACCAATCAATCACATGTTTAGTATCATAAACATATTTCTTTAACAAAGATGCATGGGAAACATTGTGGACTTTAATGTCAGCAGGTAAAGCTAGCTCATATGCCATTGTCCCTCTCTTGGCCAGTATCTCAAACGGTCCACAAAACGTAGGTGCTAAATTGCCACACCTCCACAAGCTCAACGAGCTTCATTTTTCTTTTACTTCCAAGTAAACATGGTCACCTATCTGATAATCTTTATATTTTCTTTTCTTATCGATGTAACTTTTCTGACCCATACTTAGTTCTTAAAGCCTCCTAATGGTGTCTATGTTACAACACAAAGAAAAATTATGCTCTTCAGAGGTTTGGCATGGCTGTTTGAAATGTTGTTCTTGATGATGCTAAAATATTACTATAGGTCCTAAGTCTTGATGATGTAAACTATTGTTTTTATTCATTTCCCCATCCATGCACCAAAACCATTTTTTGTGGTTCTCCATAGCGCATGTGTGTTTTTCTTCTACATAACGTGTGCACCTTTTGTTTCTCCATAACGCGTGTCCGTTTTGTAACTATAAAATGTGTGCGAGTTTTTCCTAGCCTAAACTACATGTCATATCTAAACCAAGCATTACATAACGTGAGCATGTTGTATTTTTATGTATTGTGAGCATGTTTCCTAAAAGTAGTATTGCATCTAAAAGGTCCCCCATCTTATAGTACACACCGAAAAAGGATCAAATTATGGTGCAATAAGTGTTTCTCCCGTGGGGGTAAACTGGTTTTAATTAATTCTATTCTCAAAGCTATACTTGTTTTCTGGATCTCTTTATCCTTTGTACCAGTTATAATTCTCAATAGAATCAAGAAGATTTTTTAAAAATTATTAAGCGGGGGAAATGAATATAATAATTCTTTTCCTTCGGTCACATGGAAAAGGATAAATTTTCCCAATGATCTGGGTTGTTGGACCCATTAAATATCTTCCATGTTTCTCCAAAGCATTAGCATCCAAATGTGTATGAAGAATCCTTAAGGGTGAAGGTCTCTGGGTTATTGTCATTCATCAAAAATATATTATTCCCCTTACATTTGAAGAATGGTCTAGGTCCAAGGATAAGTCTCTGAAGAATATTTCCACCATTTGTAAAGTGATTATAACTGCATTCAGGCTCATTGGAAATTGAATATAATGGAAAATTGGTAATGGAAAGAAACTACAGATTCATCAAGATCCTTGGATAAGATGTGATGACTTCCATAGGCTCCCAAATGATATGATTATCTCCTTCAATGATAGGGCATATATGTTCCTCCTTCGGCATCAACAATTTGGTTTTAACAATTTTCTCATACAATCTTGGCTATCAGCTGATGGTTTAGCCTTAAATGCTTTGGAGAGGCCTCATTGGGATAGATATATCCAATCTCTAACTACTAGCAACATTTTTCTTAGTGACAAGGAAGATGATCTACTTTGGGTTAAGAATGTCAATAGAGGTAGTTGTGTTCTTAAATTAGGTTATTTGGCACTTAGAGAGGAGGAGGAGTTACCTCTTCCTAGATGGTGGTGTAAGATTATTTGGCATATGAATTGTCCTTATAAGATCAAGATTTTATTTTGGATCGTTCTTGAGGGAAAGGTTCTTATATGGGATGAATTGGTTCACAGACTTAGATGTGGTCCCAGTAGATGTCCACTGTGTTTCTTAGCATCTGAAAATATCACCCTTCATTTTCATGTTCTGTCTATACATGATGGATGTGTGGAGGCATCTTTCTCTTCTCACTACTGTTCCTTTTTTCTGGAATGGTTTAGGTATTAAGGAAGCTTTGAATTCATAGATAAATAAAATTACATATCATGAGTATGCTGCTCTTCTGAACTTTGTTATTTGGAGTGTCTAGCTTCCTAAGATATAAAGCCATTTTTCCTCCCACATGTTAGTGATAATAAATGTTTGGGAAAATTCAATTTCTTCCCTCAAGTTGAGTCTATCAAGCCTCCAAGTGTCATTAAGGAATAAGTTATTGATAAAAACTTACTTTTGGGCTTATGTGGATGGTGTTGCTCAAGGTTGGCCAAGGTTTCGTGGTGCTGGAGATCTTATTTATTCTATAAATGATCATTGGTTTAGTTTTGCTGCTAGGATGGGTGAATATTTCAATAACTGTGTTGAATTCACTTCAATCAAACTCTCATTGACTTTTTTCTCTCTCTATCGGGATTCTGCACATACAAATATTTGGTGATTCCAATTTCGTGATCGATCGTCTGAAGATAGGGAAGCATCCTAGGAATATTTAACGGCTTCCATTATTCAAGGAAATTATCAGGATCAATGCCCATTTCCAGAGGATCTACTATCTACACATTTTCAAAGAACGCAACCATATGGTGGACCAACATTCCAAACTCGGACAACATATCCCATCTAGGTCTATGGAGAAATGGGAAAATCTACATGGTGTTTCCACTTCTTTGGGTTTGAGTCATTTCTGACTTCTAGATCTTGTCATTATTGGCTGTGATACTTCTATGTATATTTAATGCAGCTTCTTATTTCATGTAGATAATAGATGTTTTTTTATAACCTATTGATGAGCTAGGAAGTCCTTATTTTTGGAATGTGAACAGGTATATAAATTCTACTTATTTTGTTGATAGTTGTTGAGTATCTCATACTCGCTCATGTATGGCCTAGCGGTCTTTGAACAATATGGTTTTATAAAATAAAGTTGTGATTTATTTCGTGAGGATTGAAAAACAATAATTGAGGCTAATAATTATCAACATTGGTGGTGTTAATTCAACTCATGTCATATGTATGATGACACAAAATTATCTTACAAGTAAAAGGTCAAATTTGGCAGTCACAAGCATACATGTTTGTTTCTATTGTTGAGTTAATAAGAACTATAACAATTTCACCCTTGACAATAAACATTGTCGATTAGTTGCAATAACCGCTTTTGCATCGACTTGAAGTGTAAACATTGTGATAATATTTGATATGAGTATATCATAACTGGGGATCAATATTATGTTTAAAAATCATCTAACAACTTGATATTGAAAACACACAAATTATAAGTTCATGGGGAATCATCTTAACATCACTTTGTTCATCGATAATGTATAAATTTTCAATTTTTAAGGTATAAACAATGCTTTTAAGGTCAATTGGGTGTAGCTTGCTTGGTTTTGGAATGGAGTGTTATCCTCTGACCTAAGTTGAATCTAAGGTTTCCCTAGATATTATTATTCAAGAGAGAGTGATATTTTAGCAAGCTAATTGTATTTGTATTAAGGTGGAAACATGGATTCAGAACATGATATTGATGTAAATATTTGCTTGTAATATAAGAAATATTTTGTATTTCTATTATTATTAAATTTTAAAAATTTAAAGTAAAACAAAGATTATTATAATTATTTGGGAGACCAGAATAAATAAAAATATATTATAATCATATTGACAAGTAGAGAAATTATCTTTTTTTGTAAGAGTAGGATTTTTCTATTACTAAGAAAAACATGAAAACATCATACTAGACCAAGCCTGCCACTAGCATTTTAAAGTCAAGTTCAAAATATGCTTCAACCTACCTCCTGGGAAAACCAGGATGAAGTACAGAGTTTGATTAGTTTGAATATCTATCATGTCCTTATTCAGAATAGGAAAAATAAAAATGGTAAAGCTCATATGATTGTAAAATCGTTGAAATCCATCACTTCTATTATAACTGGACTTAGAATTAACTATGGAAAATAACAATACCACATGACAAAATAACCTTGAATAAACAAAAGTAATCTGCTAGTGTGAAAATGGACCAAGCTGAATTAGGGCTGTCCTCATTTGTCTTAGTAATGAGGGGGATCTCCAGAGTGCTCCCTTTTGGATGAGCCTTTGCCACAAACTCAACTCCCAAGTGGCACCCAATTATGTTCAACTTCCCATTCATGATTTGGGACTCGGTTTTCATCTCTTTCAACATTGTCGGTTACACCTTAATGGTAGGAGTTTCCTTTCCTCTCTCTATTAGAGCTCAACCCATCAGAGATAGTAGTACCCAGTACATTTCCCACAAGTGATCTTATAATTCCAATCTAGATCTGGTCTCCCTGGGGTCCTGAACCCAGTGGACCATCTCATTGAGTTACTACCCTTCCTAGAAGATTACCTCCACATTACATATCTCTCATTCAACAACTTCAATTTATGATTCAATGGCTTGGGGGATGGCCTACTCTTTATACGTTATTGCTCATGTTTCCCATTGTTGCTTCAATTGCTGAGCTCCAGAGGAGCTGCAAGCCCTTTTCTAGTTGTTCCTTTTCTACAACCAATTATACGCATCGCCATAGAAACAACCTTCTTGATAGAATCCCTTCCAATATCCTCTTAACAATCACATTGTCAATGCTTCCAATACAGAGCAGTCGAGAAGTAGAGAGTCCGTCTCGTTGAAGAAGTATGGAGAAACATGATTCAATTTCCTATATTTAAAATTATTATTCAAAGCAAAATTCATTGTGTAAGCATCTCAAAATATCCATGTAAGTTGAGGGATGCATTTTTTTTTAGTTTTAAATTGCATCTAACTTGTCAAATCAAACCCTCATTAGCTTGCACTAGCCCAAATGCTTCTCCAAATAAATAATTGAAACCATGTAGGTATTGTGTTAAATCAAACTATGTTGATAATAATTATTTCAAAACTCACAAAGAGCTTTCCAATCCAACAAGTAGGAAATGCAAGATTCGAAGGACAAGAAGATTTCTTTTGTTGAATTTTCCATTAAGACTTGTAACTATTTCTCTCTGTATGTTGAATGTTGAATCCCTCTTTTTGTTGAATTGATTTTGGAATATTTATGTGCTTCACACCATAGGATTTGTAGTCCTTAATTATTTAATTCAAATTGATTATGGAATATTTATGTGCTTCACACCATATGATTTGTAGTCCTTATTTTTTTATTCATATTGAGAAGATAAGCATTCAACTGAAAAGTTTCTCAAGTTATGATGCTAATTCTCTTTTCGTAGTTGGGTTTTGAAATGTGTAATTCCCTAATTTTGTACTAGAAAATGTTTTTCATGTTAATTGAATGGCTATTAATCAATGTTATTTTTACAATACCCTTTCTAAAAAAATTTGAATTTGAAGAAAAACATCCATATTGTTATATTCAAACTTAGTCCATTTTAATTACAATGGTGGTTTGTATAGCATTGTTCCCTTCTAACCTTCATATTTCTTCATATTTTTTTTATGTTTCTCATGATATCAAAACAAACTATTGCATAAAAGGATTAGTAACTTAAATTTTGGTAGAATAATGTTGATGTCTAAAATGGAATTATGTTATATTCAATTGCAACTAGTTCAAAATGATGAATATCAAAGCAAACTATTGCATAAAAAGTTTAGTAACTTAAATTTAAAGTATTGCATAAAAGGTTTAGTAACATAAATTTTGGTAGAATAATGTTGATGTCTAAAATGGCATTATGTTATATTCAATTGCAACTAGTTCAAAGTGACATGTAACATATGTGTCTGACTTGAACCTGAAATCTATTTTATCAAGATGATTATAAGGCCCCGTATTATATGAAATATATTTTATC
>LPNX010611056.1:0-22433 GCA_001517045.1 Pseudotsuga menziesii | reverse complement strand
TAATTATATTTATTAAAACACATAATTTATGCTTTTGTTAAATTTGAAGAGTTTGAACTTCTAATTGCAAAGGATTATAAGAAAAATATTAACTTTCATTGAAAGATAATTATTTTAGTAATGAGTATATTAATTATATTTATTAAAACACATAATTTATGCTTTTGTTAAATTTGAAGAGTTTGAACTTCTAATTGCAAAGGATTATAAGAAAAATATTAACTTTCATTGAACTAACCATGGTGGGAGTGTAGAAAGAATGATTTGTAAGGAAATGTATTAAATAATTGCATCAAATTTCCACAAATTGTTCAATGACAAGCCCCTTCAATTTCAAGACGTGGAAAGGTAAATCGTAACTTCAATCGAAATAGATATATCTATCTTATACAATAAACACTTCAATATTTTAATGTGAAATAAAGTTAAAATTTTAAAAACAATATTATCAATTTTATAAAATATGACATTGTAAATTAAATATGATTTGTTGATCGACTTTAAATTGCCGTTATTGACCCTGCACCTTAAATCAAACTTTATTTAACGCGATATCAACTTTATCGTCGTCAGCCTTCTCCACCATTGTAAATTAAATATGATTTGTTTGATCGACTTTAAATTGCCGTTACGTTTACGAAATGAATTCTTGACCCTGCACCTTAAATCAAACTTTATTTAACGCGAGATCAACTTTATCGTCGTCATCCTTCTCCAAGGCAATAGTGAAACAGTGAACTTGCCACAAAGACTTGACAAAATCGTCGTAAACAAAGAAAATATAATTCAAAATAAGTTCATTTACTAAATTCTGATGTACCAAGAAAACTTTGTCCTTTTGAGAAGGAAGAACTTGTATGGCTTTCCAAGCATCGAAATTTTCAGGTCCAAAATAAAATTTTTACTAGAAATATATTGGTACGTCTTCTTTTCACTACAAACCGGTGACATTGAATTTGGATTTTAGAACTTCGGATAGAACAATTTTACCTAGAACACTTGTTTAAGGTAACTTTTTGGGCTAGTAAGAAATCCTAACTTACACAGAGTGTATCTTTGAAAGTGTAGGGATTGAGAAGTTGACTTAAAAATTTCAGAACTTCAAACTTTTCAAGGAAAAAATGTAGTAAAAATGTTAAGATGGTTGTTTTGAAGGAGTCAAACCTTTTGGATTAGTAATGTAACCCAAAATTAAAAAGAGTATATAAATGAAATTATACCAACCCAAATTATAAAATTGTGACGGAAGTTACTTTTTCATGTCCTTTTTATACCCTTAAAATTTCAAATCCTAAAACTGTATACAAAACAAATTGGAGTGAAAATTCTAGGATGACTTGTTTGAAAGAGAAAAACCCTCGTTTCAAAAATTATTCCGTTTTGGCATAAGAAATATATTTGATACCATTTGTAATATATCTAAACTACAAATTTAGAGAAAATATATGAAACATAAGAGACAATAAATAAAATAGATATATATGTTCACACGCCTCCTCAAGGGGGCAACCTTCAAAATAAAAGCTCCAAATACATGAGCAATTCTTGACTAAACATTAGATATATTAATATACTCTATGTGTAATGCTTCAATAGCTAAATACCTAACTACTTGGGAGAGGTGGTCCCATGTCACCACGTCTTCCTAACAAAAGAGTATGCAATCATGATTATCCTTTTTAATGAACAATTAAAATTACATACGTGTGGAAACTATTACAAAAGCCCTCGAAACCAAATCTTTGACACACTATTGGACTTACCTACTGTATTTCTCCTCCAAACACTCTATGGACATCTTCCAATATCAGCTAATGCCACTTGTCATCTCCTTATCGGTTTTCTATATAGGGACTCCTCTTGAGCACCTTCGATATAACACATCGATGTTCACTCGACTGTTTCCACTTTCCATTCTGTCGAACTTTCCTATCATCATTCTCTATTAAGACTCCTCTCGAGCACCTTTGTTGACACCTTCAATATAACATCCCAATGATCATTTATCTATTGACACTTTTCAACCTCTGATAAATTATCAAACTGAAAATGTCAATGCATCTCTTAAACACTTTCATTGACATCATTGTGGGAATTGACGACCACTCCACTGCTACCTTGTGTCATCTTTTGATTCCATATCAGGGTAAATTTTCTCGGAACTTTGGACTTCACCACAAACTTGACACTTAACTACAAATGGTGGCATTCAATATGGTGGATGCAAACTTAAATGTTTGACAATACTAACATGTTTCCATCAGTTCAACCCAAGGATGGAATTTGACTGGTAAATTCCCGTCATGGGCCAATTTACCCATCAAATACAGCTAATATTTTAGGGAGACCATCAAAATCTGGCTTAGAATACAGAAAATGTTTCATATTTTGATGATTACCGGAAATTTTGACGGGTGTCCTTCATTTGAAATCCCAACCTTGCTTCAACCTACAAAATTTATTCAATGCAAATATGGACTTCCTTAGTGCCTCACCGACTAAATTGATCGAGATAACCTTAATCTTTACTACTGCAAAACATGAACCGTGTCTACTTGATAATACCAACTTGAATGTAAATGGGGATTGAATAAAAAATTATCTCCAACATTCACCCCATTAATTATTTTTGCAAAAAATTCAGACTATGTTATTGTCTACATCATACAAATTCTTAAATTAGAGACTATGAAATTCAAACAATTCCGTAGAGATGGGTTTTGTAAATATGATTGAATGAAGATATTAAAATATGTCAAACTAAATAGAATTTTCATTACAATTCACAAGCTCTTTAATAAAATGATATTTTGAATCAATGTGCTTACTTTTCTTATGAAAAACCTGACTCTTTGACAACGTAATGTAATATTTTTTATTACAATAGGTCAGATTTGGTCCTTCATGTTCATGTAAAAACATACTCAAAACTCTCATCATCTAGATTGTATGACATGTTTCTCCACTACACACTCTGATTCTGTATATGACAATATCATTGCATCTTAGGTGTCCAAGTTACTATACTAGATTGAAAATTGAACACATAACCAGATGTTGTCTTCATATCATCATTGTTTCCTGTAAAATCAATGTCTGTATAACTAGTAAACCTGAAATTTGAATCTGACATATACATAATTCTATATTCTATTGTCCCAACAATATATTTCAATTTTTGTTTACAATCTTACTAATGGATAACCTTCAAAGACTCCACAAACCCATAAATTAAACTTACAACATACATTAAATGTTAGGTCTTATTGTTTTCAAATGCATGAGACTTCCAACTAGCCTTGTATACATAGTTGGATCAATACTTGACCCATGATCCTTCTTGCTTAGCATTGTACTAGTTGCAATTGGTATTACAGGTGACTTACAATCTTCCATTCTAAACCTTCTCAATATGTCCTTAGCATACTTTTATTGAAAAATAAAAATACCATTCTCAAGTTGATTAACTTCTATACCAAGGAAATACTTGATAATCCCTAAATCAGTCATTTCAAACTTTGTTTTCATGGTTGTTTTAAAATCATCTAATGAGGGTCTTCAGTGAAAATTAAACCATCAACATATAAACAAACTATCATGATTTTACCTTCCCGATTTACCGTTGTATATAGGGTTGGATCACTTCGAATCCTACTAAACCCATTGTTTTTCAAATACTCATCATTTTTTTTGTACCAAACCTTGGGTTTTTGTTTCAGTACATATAGGTATTTCTTCAGCCTATAGACTTTGTCTTCTTGTCCATAAATATCATATCCAGAAGACTTCTTTATCAATACTTCTTCCTCCAAAAATCCATATAAAAATGTAAAATCCATTTAACAATTATTACTTAATATCCATTTGAGATGCAATCCATTTTCTCTATGCTTTAGTGAATAACAAGTTATCCTCACAATGCTAAGTTTGGATAGAGGTACAAAGGTCTCATTATAATCAATATCAGGTTTTTTATTGAACCATTGAGCCACAATTCTTCTCTTATGCTTCTCCTTCAACATTTAGATTTGTCTTGTAGATTCACTTCACACCAATACTGTCCTTTCAAGAAAATGTACAAGTTCCCAAGTATTAATTCTTTCTATGGATTTGAAATATGTTCATCCATAGATTTAACCCAAACTTCTTCCTTAACATCTTCATTAAAATTTATAGGATCATATGCAGTTAAAGAAAAATTTGGAAATGGGTTTACCTCTTCATCCCGCTCATATAAATCCATTAAAATCCTTGTCTTTTGACCTAAGTCTAATTCTATTTTTCATTGTAGCTAATGTAGGATTTTAGTTAGTACTTACCTTTGATCATGTTGTTTGATTCCTACCATTACTTGATTGTTTGCCTCTCTCTTGAGTTTTGGGAATTTTGAATTGTGATGGGATTTCCTCTAGTAACTCCCTTCTATCCATATTTGTAGTAAGGGTAGTTTCCTATGGATTTTGTTGTCCACCCTCTACTACCTTCTTATCTCCTTAACCAAGCTATCCTTGAGAAGTTCTCAATGAACTTCTGGTAATAAGAGGCTAATCCCAAAAAGGATCTAATGTCGGTGACACCAGTTACAGGGGTAGGCCAATATTCTATGGCTTTAATCTTTTACGAGTCCACAGCTATCCCCTTCTCGGAGATGATGTGACCCAAGTACTGTATCTATGGTTTGTAAAAATCACATTTACTATACTTGGCGTAGCATTGGTGTTCTTGTAACACCTGTAGTACTATGCAAATATGCTCCTCCTGTTCCTCTTTACTCTCAGAGTAAACTAGGATGTCATCTATAAAGACCAAAACAAACTTATCCAGGTATCTACTGAATATATTTTTCATCATACACATTAAGTTTGCAGGTGCATTGGTCAACTTGAATGGCATCACTACAAAATATTAATGGTCGTATCTCATACGAAAGGAGGTTTTGTGAATATCCTCATCATCAATCCATACTTGATGGTACCTAGATTGTAGGTCAATCTTCGAAAATATCTTGGCTCCTCCTACTTGATAGAACAAGTCATCCATTCTAGGGAGTGGGTATCAATTCTTGATGGTCATCTTGTTAAGTTTAAGATAATAGATGCACATATGCATCGTACCATCCTTCTTCTTTACGAAAAGTATTGGTGCTCCCCAAGGGGACACACTCAGTCGGATATATCCCTTCTCAATCAACTCCTACAACTGCAGTTTGAGTTCCGCCAAATCTGGTGCGCTCATGCGATAAAGGGCTTTTGAAGTCGAAACTGATCCTTGTGTGAGTTCTATGGAAAAATCTAAGTCTCGTTTCGGTAGTAATCCTAGGATCTCCTCAGGAAATATGTCTTTGAAGTCTACAAGAACTGGAAAGTCCTCGATGTGATGTTCTCTTTTAGCTTCTATGTCTTGGATGTTTACTGCAAACAGTTTGCATCCTTTCCTAATGCACTTCTTTGCTTGTAAAGAGGATATCTGTCTTACAGAAACTTTCTTGGGTATGCCTTGAATACTTACCGAATTCCCTTTGCGATCCATACACTAGATTGACTTGTGTAGGAAATCGAACATGATATGGTGTTGTTCCAACCAGTCCATGCCGATAAGTATATCATATCATCTTAAGGGTAGGATGTTCAAGTTTATTCTAGTAGGAAAACCATTCATTTTTACCTTACAGTATTTAACTATTTCTGAAACCTTTCGTTTCGTACCCGTGGCTAATTGCACCAACTAGGGTTTATCATGTTTAACTTTATCTAGTTTACATACATCAACATTTTTAGGCGATTAATAGCTCTGGAAAGCACCGGGGTAAATCAATATTGAAATAAAAGTGTTGAAAATATTACCTTCTATCTCAACCAAGGTATCCTGATGGTATTCTTGTCAGCCATCCAGGGCTACATAAATCCGTGGTTTTCCATCTATGTCCTGTATTGTTGGTTCTTCTTGTAATTTGTGCAAGACTCCATTGATCTTGTTCTTACTGTCTCAAGCATAATAGGGCCCTTGGCATTTCCAGCATTTGATTTTTAAGAGGGCAACATTGGCTCCCCCGTCTTCTATTGGTTTGTTAGCATTCAGTGCTAGTACCTATGGCTTTGTACAGGTTATGTTAAAGTTATTATTGGCTGGAAAACTGTTGTTATGTTTTATGTACGACGGTGGGTTAAAACCCGGTTTGAGGTTTTTTGAGAAGTTCCTAGACCTGTCTCTGCTTCTGTTGAGATTTTCTTGCCTCAGTTGTCCACGCTCATAAACAATCCTAGCTTTGTGTAGTGTGGTATCCAATTGTTAAGGCATGCCAAATTCAATCTTCTCCTGAAAGTTGGGAGGAAGACATCCTAAAAATTGTTGTATTTTCATTTTCTCATCCTTTATGTAAGGCACATAATGTAACAGATCCAAAAATCTATTAATGAAATCATCCATATGTAATATCCCAAATTTTGGACCTAACACTTATGGCCATGAGCCCCATTGATTATGATGTTACCTTGATGTTTATTATGATATACTGGGTCGAATACCACATTACATATGAACATGATGATTTGTTTGATATATTGAGCATAAGCCAATTGCATATGATATGTGTGTGTGTGTGTGTGTGTGTTTACTTGTGTTGGGCATGTACCCTGAAGCACATAATTGATGAGTAATTGATGTTTTGTGTTGAGCGAGGAGCTCTAAAACACATGATTAAATGATGTTTGTATTGAGAAAGAAGCTATGGAGCACATGAGTATTATATTTGTGTTGAGCATGAAGCTCTAGAACACATGAAAAGATAAATTGGAAGTGTTGGGCATAAGACCTAGAGCCTTCCATGTTGATGTTGAGCACAAGCTTTGGAACATTGGATCCTTGGCCATTGTATCCCTCAGTGTATTGTACAAGTACATCCTAGCATTAGCGTTAAGTGAAGAGCTCTAGAATCGCACTAAGTTGTAACTCCCTGTTTTTACCATTGAGTATGGCCTCTGGTAAAAGCTAGGAGTTACTGAAAAGAATTAATGATTCCCAAGTGAAAAAATGACTCGAGAAAAATATTAAACTCATCTGACTTATTTATAAGTGATTAAATGAAATTTTGAATTTCTATATACTCATCAAATATTGAAGAACTACCATGTTATACGAGGGAATCCAACATGAAAGGATGTTTAGAGTTGCCTAGTCTAGTAGACCTAACCATCTGCTTGATGACCTTAATGAAGAAAGTTTCAAAAGTGTAGGGATCATAATACATGATGCCCAAAGACAAATGTTAACAAATGTTATATTATTATGTATTTTATACATGGTACGCATAAAGAATAAATATAGTAATAATATTAATAATATAAGAAAGAAGGAAAAGCTTCATCTATTATTATTTATTACTAAAAGATAATAAATAGTATAATACCTACAAAGGTCTAAATAGGAACTAGTTAAAGTTCCTAAGTTAATGTATTAAAAATACCTAGATTTAATAAAAAGGGTTAAATCAAGAAATCAAGGATTCTTGATTTAACTGCCCCTTTGACTGAAAAGCCTATCTATAAAGTCCCAAGGCAAAGAGAGGCTTGGAGATATCATCGTATCTTTTTGGGGAGTCATTATTCTTCTTGCTAATTCCCAAGAGAGTTCTTGGAGAACATTTTCCCTAAGAGGAAGAACGAGAACCGATCTAGACCTCATATACAAACTAGGGAAGCCTCACCTTAGGAGCTCTAAGCTACTTGCATGTTGGAACCAGCTTGGGGAGATCCGGATTTAAACCAGGAACGGTTCCGGGTCATGGTTGGGTGGAACGTGGTAGTTACCAAGTGATTCAATCATCTATACAGAGGTCAGATATGCATATGAATTGTTAATGCTAGGTAATTGAGTGTGAATTGTTAGTTCTTCGGTACTCGATGAGATACAAAAATTTGAAATTTCATTTAATCACTTAAAAATAAGTAAGATGAGATCATTATTTATCAGAGTCATTTTCACTCAACCTATTAATTCTTTTCAGTAACTCCTAGCGCTTATCTAGAGCCCATACTCAACACTAAAAATAGGGAGTTACAAACTTAGTCCAATTCTAGAGCTCCTTACTCAACACTAATGCTAGGATGTATTTGTAGGATACACCTAGTGATACAATGAGAAAGGTCCGATGTTCCAAATCTTATGCTCAACATCAACTTGGAAGGCTTTAGGGTTTATTCCCAACACTTCCAATTTTATCTTTTCATGTGCTTCAGAGCTTCATGCTGAACATAAATGTTTTCATAACTCATGTGTTCTAGAGCTTCTCACTCAACACAATTATATACATTCATGTGCTCCAGAGCTTCTCGCTCAACACAAAAATCAAATACCCATGTGCTCCAAAGCTCCTCACTCAGCACAAAACATCTCATCAACTATGTGCTTTAGGGTCCACTCCCAACACATGAAATCATATATAAAACATGTTCAATTGGCTTACAACCAATATATCAAACAAATAATCATGTTCATGTGCACTGGGGTCTTAGGCCCAATATACCAATTAAAACATCAAAGTAACACCATAAACAATGGGGCTTATTCCCATAAGTGTTAGGTCAAAATGAGGGATATTACATCCCTCCTGACTTAGAACAACACCGTCCCTAGTGTTCTAGAGAATCAGAATGAAATCATGAAACAAGGCGGGGTAAGCCTTTCTCGTGGTGGATTCATTCTCCCAAGTACCTTCATCGGCCTCGAAGAGCTTCCATTACACTTTCAACTGGACTATGATGTGCTTCCTGAGCTCCACCTCTCTCTTGTCCAATATATGAAGGAGTTCGGGTGCAAAGTCCCCTTTAGGTTCCACCTGTAATAAGGACCAATCAATCACATGTTTAGTATCATAAACATATTTCTTTAACAAAGATGCATGGGAAACATTATGGACTCTTATGTGAGCAAGTAAAGCTAGCTCATATGCCATTGTCCCTCTCTTGGCCGGTATCTCAAACGGTCCACAAAATGTAGGTGCTAACTTGCCACACCTCTATAAGCTCAACGAGCTTTGTTTTTCTTTTACTTCCAAGTAAACATGGTCACCTATCTAATAATATTTATATTTTCTTTTCTTATCCATGTAACTTTTCTGACCCATACTTAGTTCTTAAATCCTCCTAATGGTGTCCCTGTTACAACACAAAGAAAAATTACGCTCTTCAGAGATTAGGCATGGTTGTTTGAGATGTTGTTCTTGATGATGCTCAAATATTACTATAGGTCCTAAGTCTTGATGTTGTAAACTATTGTTTTTATTCATTTCCCCATCCATGCACCAAAACCAGTTTTTGTGGTTCTCCATAATGCATGTGTGTTTTTCTTCTACATAACGTGTGCACCTTTTGTTTCTCCATAACACGTGTCTATTTTGTATCTATAAAATGTGTGCAAGTTTTTCCTAGCCTAAACTACGTGCCGTATCTAAACCAAGCATTACATAACATGAGCATGTTGTATTTTTATGTATTGTGAGCATGTTTCCTAAAAGTAGGATTGCATCTAAAAGGTCCCCCATCTTATAGAACACACCAAAAAAGGATCAAATTATGGTGCAATAAGTGTTTCTCCCGTGGGGGTAAACTGGTTTTAATCAATTCTATTCTCGAAGCTATACCTATTTTCTGGATCTCTTTATCCTTTGTACCAGTTGTAATTCTCAATAGAATCAAGAAGATTTTTTAAAAATTCTTAAGGGGGGGAAATGAATATGATAATTCTTTTCCTTCGGTCGCATGGAAAACGATATATTTTCCCAATAATCTGGGTTGTTGGACCCATTAAAGATCTTCCATGTTTCTCCAAAACATTAGCATCCAAATGTGTATGAAGAATCCTTAAGGGTGAAGGTCTCTGGGTTATGGTCATTCATCAAAAATATATTATTCCCCTTACATTTGAACAATGATTCAGGTGCAAGGATAAGTCTCTGAAGAATATTTCCACCATTTGTAAAGTGATTATAACTGCATTCAGGCTCATTAGAAATTGAATATAATGGAAAATTGGTAATGGAAAGAAAGTACAAATTCATCAAGATCCTTGGGTAAGATGTGATGACTTCCATAGGCTCCCAAATGATCTGATTATATCCTTCAGTGATAGGGCATATATTTTCCTCCATTGGGATCAACAATTTGGTTTTAACAATTTTCTCAGATAATCTTGGCTATCAGCTGATGATTTAGCCTTAAATGCTTTGGAGAGGCCTCATTGGGATAGACATATCGAGTCTCTAACTACTAGCAACATTTTTCTTAGTGACAAGGAAGATGATCTACTTTGGGTTAAGAATGTCAATAGAGGTAGCTATGTTCCTAAATTAGGTTATTTAGCGGTTAGAGAGGAGGAGGAGTTACCTCTTCCTAGATGGTGGTGTAAGATTATTTGGCATATGAATTTTCCGTATAAGATCAAGATTTTATTTTGGATCGTCCTTGAGGGAAAGGTTCTTATATGGGATGAATTGGTTCACAGACTTAGATGTGGTCCCAGCAGATGTCCACTGTGTTTCTTAGCAGCTGAAAATATCACCCATCTTTTTCATGTTCTGTATATACATGATGGATGTGTGGAGACATCTTTCTCTTCTCACTACTGTTCCTTTTTTTCTGGAATGGTTTAGGTATTAAGGAATCTTTTAATTCATAGATAAGTAAAATTACATATCATGAGTATGCTGCTCTTCTGAACTTTGTTATTTGGAGTGTCTAGCTTGCTAAGATATAAAGCCATTTTTCCTCCCACATGTTAGTGATAATAAATGTTTGGGAAAATTCAATTTCTTCCCTCAAGTTGAGTCTATCAAGCCTCCAAGTGTCATTAAGGAATAAGTTATTGATAAAAACTTACTTTTTGGCTTATGTGGATGGTGTTGCTCAAGGTTGGCCAAGGTTTCGTGGTGTTGGAGATCTTATTTATTCTATAAATGATCATTGGTTTAGTTTTGCTGCTAGGATGGGTGAATATTTCAATAACTGTGTTGAATTCACTTCAATCAAACTCTTATTGACTTTTTTTCTCTCTCTATCGGGATTCTGCACATACAAATATTTGGTGATTCCAATTTCGTGATCGACCGTATGAAGATAGGGAAGCACCCTAGGAATATTTAACGGCTTCCATTATTCAAGGAAATTATCAGGATCAATGCCCATTTCCAGAGGATCTACTATCTACACATTTTCAAAGAACGCAACCATGTGGTGGACCAACATTCCAAACATGACTACATATCCCATCTAGGTCTATGGAGAAATGGGAAAATCTACATGGTGTTTCCACTTCTTTGGGTTTGAGTCATTTCTGACTTCTAGATCTTGTCATTATTGGCTGTGATACTTCTATGTATATTTAATGCAGCTTCTTATTTCACGTAGATAATAGATATTTTTATATAACCTATTGATGAACTAGGAAGTCCTTATTTTTGGGATGTGAACAGGTATATAACTTATGCTTATTTTGTTCATAGTTGTTGAGTATCTCATACTCGCTCATGTATGGCCTAGCAGTCTTTGAACTATATGGTTTTATAAAATAAAGTCATGATTTATTTCATGAGGATTGAAAAACAATAATTGAGGCTAATAATTATCAATATTGGTGGTGTTAATTCAACCCATGTCATATGTATGATGACACAAAATTATCTTACAAATAAAAGGTCAAATTTGGCAGTCACAAGCATACGTGTTTGTTTTTATTGTTGAGTTAATAAGAACTATAACAATTTCACCCTTGACAATAAACATTGTCGATTAGTTGAAATAACCGCTTTTGCATCAACTTGAAGTATAAACATTGTGATAATATTTGATATGAGTATATCATAACTAGGGATCAATATTATGTTTAAAAATCATCTAACAACTTGATATTGAAAACACACAAATTATAAGTTCATTGGAATCATCTTAACATCACTTTGTTCATCGATAATGTATAAATTTTAAAGTTTTAAGGTATAAACAATTCTTTTAAAGTCAATTGGGTGTAGCTCGCTTGGTTTTGGAATGGAGTGTTATCCTCTGACCTAAGTTGAATCTAAAGTTTACCCTAGATATTATTGTTCAAGAGAGAGTGATATTTTAGCAAGCTAATTGTATTTGTATTAAGGTGGAGCCATGGATTCAAAACATGATATTGATGTAAATATTTGCTTGTAATGTAAGAAATATTTTTTATTTCTATTATTATTAAATTTCAAAAATTTAAAGTAAAACAAAGATTATTATAATTATTTGGGAGACCAAAATAAATAAAAATATATAACAAACATATTGAAAAGTAGATAAAAATAAAATTTTTGTAAGAATAGGATCCTTCTTTTACTGAGAAAAACATGAAAACATCATACTAGACCAAGCCTGCCACTAGCATTTTAAAGTCAAGTTCAAAATATGCTTCAACCTACCTCCTGGGGAAACCAGGATGAAGTACAGAGTTTGATTAGTTTGAATATCTATCATGTCCTTATTCAGAATAGGAAAAATAAAAATGGTAAAGCTCATATGATTGTAAAATCGTTGAAATCTATCACTTGTATTATAACTGGACTTAGAATTAACTATGGAAAATAACAATACCACATGACAGAATAACCTTATTCAGAATAGGAAAACTAAAAATGGTAAAGCTCATATGATTGTAGAATCGTTGAAATCCATCACTTCTATTATAACTCGACTTAGAATTAACTATGGAAAATAACAATACCACATGACGGAATAACCTTGAATAAACAAAAGTAATCCGTTAGTGTGAAAATGGACCAAGTTGAATTAGGGTTGTCCTCATTTGTCTTAGTAACGAGGGGGATCTCCAGAGTGCTCCATTTTGGATGAGCCTTTGCCACAAAATCAACTCCCAAGTGGTGCCCAATTATGTTCAACTTCCCATTCATGATTTGAGACTCAGTTTTCATCTCTTTCAACATTGTTGGTTACACCTTAATGGTAGGAGTTTCCTTTGCTTTCTTTATTAGAGCTCAACCCATCAGATATTTTACTACGCAGTACATTTCCAACGAGTGATCTTATAATTCCAATCTAGATCTAGTCTCCATGGGGTCCTGAACCCAATGGACCATCTCATTGAGTTACTACCCTTCCTAGAAGATTACCTCCACGTTACATATCTCTCATTCAACAACTTCAATTTATGATTCAATGGCTTGGGGGATGGCCTCCTCTTTATACTTTATTGCTCATGTTTCCCATTGTTGCTTCAATTGTTGAGCTCGAGAAGAGCTGCAAGCCCTTTTCTAGTTGTTCCTTTTCTACAACCAATTATACACATCGCCATAAAAACAACCTTCTTGATAGAATCCCTTCCAATATCCTCTTAACAATCACATTGTCAATGCTTCCAATACAGAGCAGCCGAGAAGTAGAGAGTCCGTCTCGTTGAAGAAGTATGGAGAAACATGATTCAATTTCATATATTTAAACTTATTATTCAAAGCAAAATTAATTGTGTAAGTATCTCAAAATATCCATGTAAGTTGAGGGATGCATGTTTTTTTAGTTTTAAATTGCATCTAACTTGTCAAATCAAACCCTCATTAGCTTGCACTAGCCCAAATGCTTCTCCAAATAAATAATTGAAACCATGTAGGTATTGTGTAAAATCAAACTACGTTGATAATAATTATTTCAAAACTCACAAAGAGCTTTCCAATCCAACAAGTAGGAAATGCAAGATTCCAAGGACAAGAAGGTTTCTTTTGTTGAATATTCCATTAAGACTTGTAACTATTTCTCTCTGTATGTTGAATGTTGAATCCCTCTTTTTGTTGAATTGATTTTGGAATATTTATGTGCTTCACACCATAGGATTTGTAGTCCTTAATTATTTTGTTCGAATTGATTATGGAATATTTATGTGCTTCACACCATATGATTTGTAGTCCTTATTTTTTTATTCATATTGAGAAGATAAGCATTCAACTCAAAAGGTTCTCAAGTTGTGATGCTAATTCTATTTTCGTAGTTGGGTTTTGAAATGTGTAATTCCCTAATTTTGTACTAGAAAATGTTTTTCATGTTAATTGAATGGCTATTAATCAATGTTAATTGAATGGCAGAATTTGAAGAAGAAGTTAGCCGGAACTCAACAGAATCGTCGTTGGCAGAGAAATTATCATGCATACAGAAGGCTTTGGTAAGAAAGTATAACTGAAAGAGACAGTAGTACCTGCAGACTGCGCGCCAATTGCCTTAGTAAACGTGTTGTATCATCTTATACCTTCTAAAAACAGAATTGAAAGATCTTGAAACGTGTTGTAATCTCCTGCTCCTTATGTTTACTACATTAAGGTGCATAAGGGTTCGTTAAATATTACTACATTAAGGTGCATAAGGGTACGAAATTACAAACAAAAAAAGAGTTCCTCGTAGAGCGCTTGACTATCCAATGAACTAGAATTGGAATTAATAGTGTATATATGCCAAGTTCAGTGTTCAATGATGGAAAAATTCGTTCAAAAACGCCACTCACGACTCAAAACTTATGACAGGATGATAGGCTAAATAGGATAACCTTCGCGTTTATATATGCCGCATGTCAAATAAAGTTTGAAGGAGGGTCAATAAAACAACAATTTATTTCGTAAACGCAACGGCAGTTTAAAATGGGATCCACAAATCAAATTATGTGTAAATTGTTGAAATTGTCATAAGAGGTTGACGATATGCCTCATCTTCATCAAATAAATCTCAAATACTAAGAATCCCGATGGCTATATAAGCAACAGCCCCTTCTCGCTATAGACCAAAGCACCGCAGTTCTATTTCCAGCGGTAAAAAAAGTATTGATAGACAATAGTGATCAATATGGCTACCCAATATCTCCCTGTGAGCGTTATTGCTCTCTGGCTTACTCTGGCCCTTTCTGCTCTTTCCATCTCCCGTGCAGCTGTTGGGGATATTGCTACACAATCTTTCTTTAATGGAATTTTATCAACTGCTGCTGATAGCTGCGCAGGAAAGACCTTCTATACATACAGTGACTTCATTAATGCGGCCAATGCATTCTCTGCCTTTGGCACTACTGGGACCTCCGATGACCAGAAGAGAGAAATTGCTGCTTTCTTCGCCAACGTTGCTCACGAGACTGGCAGTGCGTATAATCACATCATACTTTCTGTTTCTGTAAACATATTCTTCTTAATATGATCTCTAAATCTTTACAATTGATGATTGATTATTTGTAGCTGATATTCAAAATTGGTTCTTTCTCAATGATATATTTACTGACCGACTGGTTCACAGGTCTGTGCTACATCGAGGAGATAGACAAGAGCGACAGTTACTGTGATTCCACGAATACGCAATATCCCTGTGCATCTGGAAAGCAGTACTATGGGCGTGGCCCGTTGCAACTCACATGGTATGTATTTGTTTATGTCTCTCGATTTGGCAAGCAACAAATTCAATTAAATGTTTGGTGACAAACCGTTTGTTTGCCGTTTGGTTGCAGGAACTATAATTATGGTGCAGCCGGAGATTACCTGGGCTCCGATCTGTTGAACAACCCAGACACTGTTGCTCAGGATGACTTAATCTCGTGGAAGACTGCGCTCTGGTTTTGGAATGTCAACACCGGTTCCGTAGGAACTACTTGCCACGCCGCTATTACATCCGGCCAGGGCTTCGGGGAAACCATTCGAATAATCAACGGAGGGGTAGAATGCGACGGTAAAAGCCCCAGCTCCGTGCAGGACCGCGTGAGTCTTTACACCAACTATTGCAGTCAGCTTGGTGTAGACCCAGGAAGCAACACCAGCTGTTAGCAATAAATAGGAAGCGCGTCTTGAGATGATAATCTCAAAACTACCTCAAAATAGTAGTAATAATACTTTGTCCCGCTGAATAAGAGATATATGCGATTGCTGGTATTAGCAGAGCAGAGCAGGGTTTGAGTCATGTACGATGACACAAAATTCCGCCACTCTTACAAATAAAATAAAGGAATTTATTTCGTACAGTCAGACTCAGATTTGTTTTTTCTGGATAGAATAAGATTCTTAACATTTACAACAAAGAGTATTGTTTTTATTTTATGACTAGTATTGTCAAAAAAAATTAATAAAAAATTAATAATTATATTTAATGTTACAACAAAGCATACAGTTGATGGATTAATAACACATGTTCATTTTAAATATAAGTTCAAATTAATTTACCTATACAATTTTTTCTAGGAGAAAAATAGCAGTTTGTTGTTATTCAATTGAATCAAAGGTAACTTGTTTGCTGCACAAGTGGACATATACATGATAATGGAGTCAAGCCACAAAAATAATGCTCAGTCTCGTTCCCAATAGAGAAGGACAAGTAGGGGAATCCTTCCAACAAAGGTCTAAGTAAAACAAGTTCTCATCTCAAAGAAACCATCTGAGTGGTCAAAGCAACATAAAGACACCAAGAGGTGTGCAACCATACTCAGGCCCAAATAAAAGGAGCGAAAGTGAGTAGGACAGAGAGGCAATAGAGTTGAAATGTTCCCATTCCAATGCATTCACCCTGAGTGAATTCCATGAAATAGAGACTACCATAAGCTAAAAGAAGAGCCTCCTTAGATAAGCCATCTGCCTTAACATTAAGTTATCTGAAAACATGTGCGGAGTGGAGATGGATAAAGGAAGTTTAGAGCTCTCTCATAATATGGCACCATCCATCGAGGTCAAGAGCACAAAGGGTAGCATGACCATTGAACCAAGTTGATAATGACTGATGAATCTTCCATAATATTTATATATGGCAGACCAATATACTTAGAAAAGACCAACAGTACCCAGAGTGCTAACAATTTAGATCTTGTATTGGTACTCTTTCCATAGCCATTTTAATACAGAAGTAGTGTTTCTCACTGATGAGAATGTGAACACCTATGCCACCAATCCTATTGGCAGAGGCGTCGTCGAAAAAACTAGCAGGGTAGTCATATGTTGGTGCTAGTGCTGAAAATATTCTAGTGGATCTACGATATAAAGGCACTAGATGTGCTTTCAGCTGCTCCAAAATATTAAATATAATGTGTTTCGGGCCTGCTCTATAATTCTCAAAGATGGTCTTATTTCTAGAGATCCATAGCTGCCAAGACAAGAGTAAAGAAAGATACAAAAATTCTTTTTCAACCTCATTCCATTTAATCCAATTTTGTAAATAGGAAGGTTCATTCCATAGTATGGGCCAATTAAGAGCAGCGCTGAGTCCTGTAATCACTTCGTTTGTAAACCGACAACCAATGAACAGATGATCGACAGATTCAGAATCCGAGAAGCACACACTCTAGCAGTTGGGACCAATCCATCCCTTCCTAAGTAAATTGTCCCAAGTGTTGATACAATTGTTTAAGCAGAGCCATATAAAACAAATAATTTTCAATGGTAAATTATAATTCTAGATCTAAAGCAGAGTCTTGTCAGGATGTGTAGTGAGGGAGCAAGTAGCGATAAGATCATAGGCCAATCTTGTTGTGACCATTCCAAACTTGTTGTTATGCATCCAAGCCAGTTAGTCCGGTCCCTGTTTAAGTCTGATTCGTGCATGAGAAATCCCGTCGATGTACGAAGTCCAGGCCTCCTTCCAGTCACCATCTAAATCAAGTTGATCAACAATAAGCCAATACTGATGAGAATAAGAGCCCCATCCCCAAAAAAGAGCATCTGCAAGAGTAGAAATACCATAATTTTGTGAGTACATCCTTAAATCCTCAGGTAGCACAAAATATGAATTTAAACCAACAATTGGATCTGCAACTATCCTTAAGCTTTGACCATTTCCAAACTTCCATCCCAAGAACCTGGTTATTCGTAATAGTTCTCTGATGAAGCCGTTCCAGATGAAAGAAGTGCCTTGGATATTAAAAAATTGTAGTCGAAGCTACTCCTCAATAGACCTATCTTCAAGGCATTTATGTTTGACAATCAGATACCATAAGCCCACATCATTCAATACCAACCATAAACTTTTAAGTCTAAGATCCAAACTAAACCAATCCAAATTGTTTATGTTCCATCCACCAAAAGAATAAGGTCTGAAGATCTTATGCCAATCCACCAAGTGATGTCTTTGTTTTCCTTTAGTACTTCCCCAGAGGAAGTTGAAAATGGATCTCCTGAGATAGTTCTGAATAGTTCTAGGCATCCGAGCCAGGGTGAGCCAATAGACAGCCAGCCCTAACAAGACTGATTTAACCAGAACTAGCCTCCCACCAAGAGATAGAATCCTATATGTCCAGTTACTTATTCTTTTCTTAATTTTTTTTAAAATCCAATGCCAGTCATCAACACAATAACCAAGACGTTTGAGATAGTACCCCAAGTATTTAAAGCCCATCGAAAGTGGTTCCATTTTAAAGGGTAGCAGTGCAAAGGTATTTTCTCTGCTATGCTCATCCATATCATTGTATAGGAATGAGGATATCTCATCATTGATTTCCATGCCTGTCGTGGAACAAAAGAGGTCTAACAGTTCTTTATAGTCCTATCATTCCTCAAGAGTTCCTAGACCAAACAAAATAACATCATCTACAAATAAAAGGTGTGTGAGATTCAGTGAAGAGGACACCTTGACACCAGAAATATGTCCTCTTTGGAAAACATTCTTAATCAGAAGACTCGGGCTTTCTATAATCAGAATAAAGAGAAGAGGGGAAAGGAGACATCCATGTCTGATGCCCATAGAGACCGGGAATAATTTGGATGGTGTACCATTAACTAGGATAGAAAAATTTGATGATTCTACATAGCCCAAAATCCAATTGACACCAATCATCGGAATACTAATATGAAGCAAAACCAACCTAAGAAAATTCCAGTTCTCCCTATCAAAGGCGACCAAATCTAGCTTGAGGATCATAAGTTTTTTCTTTTCAACTTTTATAGAGTGCATTACTTCCTGTGCAATGCCAATAGGTTCTATGATCTTCCTATTATGCAGGAACCCAAACTGATTCCGATAGATGGATCTGTCGAGGATAGGTTTTGATCTAATGGCATCCAAGTCGGAGATGATCTTATAGGCCATATTACAGAGGGAGATAGCTCTCTAATGAGCAAAGGAAGTAGGTTTATCACACTTAGGAATAAGAGTATTAAACGTAGAGTTGAAAGCGACAGACACCCTACCCTTAGACTTATACTGATCAACCTCCCTTTGAATGTGTAGACCAACTAGATCAAAGAAATGGAGGTAAAATTCAACCGACCATCCATCCGGGTCAAGACTTTTATCTTTTTTGAATTCTTTAAGAACACCTTCAATATCAGATAAAGAGATATCATCCAGAAAAGATTCTTTTTCTTCCTCAAGAACAAAGGAGGGGAAAAGTATGACATCTTTGAGTTGATCCTCAATATTAGTAGCCCCATCATCAGTGAAGAGGTCAAAGAAGTGAGAAGCCCCCATAAGCTCAACCTGTGAATCATCTTCAATCAATTCACCATGATGGTTTAAAAGGCCCCAAATAGCTTTAGAATTTATTCTGGGTGAAGCAAAAGTATGGAAAAATTTGGTATTAGCATCCCCCTTGTTTAGCCAATCCACTCTGCTCTTGAGTTTCTAGGTAAGAATCTAGTGAGCCAGCAAAGTTCTCTTATGAGCCTTTAGTCGTGAGAGCTGTGTGGCCTCATTTACAGATAGAATATCAGAGTTGTGAGTCAAAAGGAGAGCCTGAACGGTTGATTCTATATCTTTTGACTCTTTTTCTTTTGTCAGGTTCATCTTTTTTTCCCAATCCTTAACACTACCCTTCATCCTCTTGAGCTTAAAGTTCAGTGCTAACATAGGTTCAAGAGAACAATGCACATTGGATATCCAGGAAGAGTGGATATTATCACTAAACTCTTTTTCCAGAAGCCAGGCTCTATTGAACTTGAAAGGGTAAAGATGACAGGTAGGGGCCAGATTCCACTCAAGGCATACCGGGTAGTGATCCGAGACCTTAGAGGGATGTATCCAAAACATGTAGTAATTGAGAGTAGGAATAAGTTGGAGAGAAGCCAAGAACCTATCTAGGTGCTTGCTAACACCCTCTAGCTCAGGCCTCCCATTCCTTCAAGTAGGGATAGGGTGATGAGGGGCCAATTCCACCATATTAATAGAATACAAAAGTTGATTAAAGTAATGTACCATATGATTCATGCGAGCATTGCTTTCCCAAATATCAGTGTCAGATAGGGTAAAGTTTAAGTCCTCTGCTAGTATAAGGTTGGGATAGTCAAATATGCCTCCACCAAGGACATTATCCAAAAATGTGACTATGTTAGAATAGGGTCCATAGCAGTTCATAATAGAGAAGACAAATTCAATACCCTTAAAACTTGCTTTGACCAAGATATCAGCAAAGGATTGGAAGGCCTTACAGCGAGTAAGATGTGGGTTCCAACCAATGACCAATCCTCCAGAGAGACCATGAGATTCAAGAGCACAACACTCTCATCCAGGTTTCATCTTAGAAAAAGGTAAAGTGCATATACATGATCAGACATAGTTTCTTGAATCAAAATCATGTGAGGTTTCAGAGTAGAGAAGAGATACCTCGAGGTTTTTTGTTCGGGAATCCCCCCAAACCCACGGATATCCATGGAGATGATCCTCATAGGTCAACCTGAGAATTAGGTGACAATGCTATAAGTGCTTGCGGGGAGTTCGTTGATTTGGCTACTGCTTTGATCCTAGCCAAGAGAGGAGTATAAAGGCCCGAAGAATGAGAAGCATTAGTAGGTTTTTCTTTACTTGACTTGCAAATACTTACATTTTCAAACCTAATAGAATCCAGGGGAATTGTAGAAGGTGATAAAGGTGATTTTCTCGAGAAAATATCCAAAGACTTGAGGAGCGATGGATCCATAAAGGATGGGGAGGAGATAGAGATGTGAGATGGATCAGAAGTTGCAAGGGAGGTGTTTCTCAGAAGAGGTGGAAATTCCTCTAATGAGAAAGCATGAGGATGAAAAAAGGAATTATTAGTGTGTGGGATCTCAATAATGGGATCGGAGCTGGTAGTTTGTGAAGTAGTAAGCAACCCTAAAGGATTCATCGACGTAGCAACCTTGGCTAGAGTCTCAATGTCCTGAATGTACTGAATTTCCCCTTTTGTAAGATCACCAAAGGAGGTTAAGGAGGAGGAATCATAAGGGCCCACATGGGAGAACCAGAAGAAGCTAAGGGAGGTGAATGCTCAATAGGCATACCTGAAGAAGGAACAGACTCAGAGTAGCCAAGGTTTAAGGGTAGACCATGTCGTAGAGAAGAGCACTTACACTTTAAATGGCCAGTTTCATGACAATAGTTGCATCTGAAGGGAATGTTCAGATAATCCAATATTTGGGTAAAGATCGAACAGTCCCCAATAATCTCAATTTCCGGGAGGAGCCCTTTGGAGACATCTAGCTCAACCAGAACCTTGGCTATTCTTTTATCAAATATTTGGTGGAAATCTTTCTCTAAAGCCACAAATATCCCAATATACAATAGATGCTATGTTCTGAATAAGTGCTTACAAAATTTACTCTAGGCATATAATCATGCCACTAGAAATAATTGAATGGGATAAGTTATCCAATGTATTGATTTATTGACTGCTGATTCTTGAAGTGTATCTGTGGATTTGCTTGTCCATAGACACAAAAACCCCATGAGACTGCACATCAATCATAAGCACTTATTGAATATCCAAAACAATGGAAAGGAAGGTGCATTTCCATGGTTTTTTAAATTTTTTTGAAACCTCCAGGTTTCGTCTTAATATCGACAAAAGTTCCCCGCAGGTATTGCAAAACCGTCGAAAACCCGAGTGGCTTTCCACGGTTTTTCGTGGAAAAAATTTCTGTTCAAATTCCAGAATTCGTCGAGAGAGTGACAATCGTTCGTCGAAGTAGTTCCACGGTTTTGCATGGAAACAAGATTTTGTCTAACATTTTTTGGCCATATTTGCATCGTTACAAGGACGAACGTTTTGTCGATAGAGCGACAAAAAGTAGAAAATGGATTAAAAAAAAATCGATTTCAATGCCATCGTATAGAAGACACGTGGTGGCCATATTTTGTCGCTATATAGAGGGCTTATAAATTTCGTCGTTATATTGACAAAATAAGTGCCATGAAGTATCAAAATCGTTATCGTCACAAGTGAGACGAGAAAACTTGGAAATAGCAACAAAAAAACCGTCGCAAATTTGCTCATATGTATTAGTAATGGCTTGATATAAGTCTTTTGAGATATATCATGAAAATTTTAATGTTGTATCAACATTAAAAAATTTAATAGAGAGGTTTACCCAAGCACTCAACACGACGTAATGAATCTTTTGAGATGGGTCATGGTGTCGATAGGATCCAAATTTTTAAAATATGTCGGTTGGAATAATACTCCATGTTGATCATTATTGCATTGATATAATT
>LPNX010611007.1:51288-88127 GCA_001517045.1 Pseudotsuga menziesii | reverse complement strand
AAAGCCAAAAGCCTCCTGGGAGACACTCTTAAGTTCCAAGGGGAACATTATTTCAATACAAAGCTGCAGACATCCAAAGAAGTTTGGCTTTCTAGTCTAAATCCAGATCTGCTGAAAACCCTTCCNAAAGCCAAAAGCCTCCTGGGAGACACTCTTAAGTTCCAAGGGGAACATTATTTCAATACAAAGCTGCAGACATCCAAAGAAGTTTGGCTTTCTAGTCTAAATCCAGATCTGTTGAAAACCCTTCCCTATTCCCCAAGCTCTCCAAAGATGGCCATGTGGGAACTCAGGAAAGAACCAGGGGAGTTTCAGGATTGGAGGAAGAAGCTGAATAGGAACTCTCTCTTCTTTGATGGCGCTTTGAAAGGAAATCCAGGGGAGGCAGGCAGTGGAGGGGTGCTCCACGATCCGGAAGATAATCTGCTGTTAAAGTATTCTTGGGGTCTAGGAACCGAAACCAATAATATGGCGGAAGCTCTAGCTCTATGGCAGGGACTGATCCAAGCAAAAAATATGGGAATAAATGATCTAATAGTGTTTGGAGTTTCCAGGATCATCATCCAGGCCCTGAATCAAAGCTCCAGAATATCAAATCTTCAACTTAGACAAATTCTGAATTGAATTCAAAGGATTATCTTGACGTTCAAACAAGTAGAGATATATCACATTCTCCGGAAGCTAAACTCAGCAGCTGATACAGCTGCCAATGAAGGAGTCCTGTTAAGCAAGGGGGATCTTCTCACTAATCATGGAAAAATGGTTCTGGTTTTTCCCTGAGGGCAAGTCACATTGTGGTAGGAACAGGTTCGAACTACCACCTGGGAAAACGATTAGAATCTCGCTGAATGCCTTGCATTGTTTGAAATCATGGCTAATAATTAGGAGTTCATGGGAAATGATGGATCATCAAGCTAGATTCACCCAGGGAGGATTTTCTGCTATCATCAACATGCTCGGAGAGGAGATATCAGGTCGAAGTGATCAAATGCCAACGCAGGATGTAACCATGTCCTATCACGAACTCACTCAGAACTCTCGCTGAAAATCTGGGATTCGGCCATATGTGGTGATCTATCGCTATCTGGGTAAGTTGAGACCCCTCCAGAATTCAATTTGGGTTACAGAAATGAGGCCAGCAGCAGCTTGGAAGCCTCTGCTATTAATCCGATGTTGGAATTGGAAGGGAGAATCAGGCTCTGCGCAGAAAGCTGAAAGGGAAGATCTGGGATCACGTGTGGGCATTATGGAGCAGAAACTGGAAGGATTGATGCACAAAGACGCAGAGAACTGGACCATGGGACGCTCTGAACCCCGCCAGAAGACCCACATTTTCTCCAACGTCATTAGCCACGCCCAGGTTGTTCAATCGCCCCTGGATGTATTTTAAAACGATTTTCATCTTGTGTGAATACAGGGGAAAGTTGTATGCATTGCCAGAGGCTATCTGAATCCAAACAGCAGCTGCAAAGCCCAACCATGGGGCTTCCTTGGCTGGTGAATTTACTGCAGACATCACTCAAATAATATAAATAGTTCATATAAAGGATATGACTAGTATGGAATCCGCCTGCTGTAATATGTATGAAGTGTTGCAATGGACATTGGAGCTTTATAGGCCGTTGGGCTTCGTGAAATGTAATAAACATAATGACGTGCAAGGATGAGAGAAGTCGGTTTAAAAATATTGAAAATCTTATACGTCACAGAAACGAGAATGCTAAGTGCAGGATGGAAGATGTTGGGTTCTGATAAATTCAGGACTGATTCTGAATCTTCTGTTGCTGAGATTCCTCATGAACTACGCCTTCTGCATTTAGTGTCACTGTCTACTGCATATGTAAATCTGAATTCGGTTGGATGGAGACTGAATATTCTCTCAAACTTTGGTACTGGAGCATATGTATTTTTGGATATTCTATCAGGGAGGCTGAGGATATATTCCCTCCCAGTCTTTTAAGCTGTAACCTTTTGGTGGCTTTGCCACAGTTTTGCTAATACAAAACCTATCCGCTGTTGTTAAAAAAAAATAATAAAATGATTTGATGAAAAAGATGAATAATAACAAGAGCCACCAGGTGGCAATGTTCCCGACATTGCATCCTTGATGGCTAGTGGTTTGCAATTTCCTATACAAAAAAATTAAAACTCAATAAAAATAGATTAAATTTTGTTATAGCCGTAGCTTAAAACTCAATAAAAATAGAATAAATGTTGTTATAGCTTACTTACGCATCCTTTGAGGATGGTAGAGATTTGACTACTTAGAAGACTCTAGACTCAAGTTCTATTTCAATGGATCCAAAGTGAGGATGAGCTTTACCAGCTTTGCGAGAACGACCACTACATCTCAAATAAGTAGTGAAGGACATAAAGACAAGCCTAAATACAAAGTGGGGATGAGCCATTTTTTATAAGATAAATGATAAATTGTTGATGCTTGTCTCCTCTTTCCTCATTAGCTTTCACCTATTTTCAAAATTTAAATTTTATTCATGAAATGATTTCTTTAAACTCAAACTAAACAATCACAACATATCAGAAAATGCATTGCTTTCTTTAAACTCAATCGAAACATCACAACTCACCCGAAAATCACGTGGGAATTGGGCAGGCTTCCATTAAAATCACCCGACTAGTTATTCATAATGCTTCTAAAATGTACGAGGCATCAATTGATCCCTAACTCTATCAATTTAAAAGTGAATCAACCAAGGAGAAAGAAGAGGAATTCAGAGCAGAATATAATCAATGCCCATTAATGTTTGTTATTAGCTAGAATAACCAAGGAAGGTAATATAGTATCAACAAATTTGGAGCATGCTCAGTCATTCTAGAACACTTGCACTTCTAATAAAAGTAAAAATTTAGTCAGTCAAAGCCTCTTGTATCCATGAGTTTGTAGATGGACTGCGCAGGTGTCTTTAAGGTCATTTGAACACGACTTGTGAAGCTTTACACTAATAACTAGGGAGTGATACTCAAGATATTTTTGACTTGAAAATTGCATAAATGTATAATATTTAATATTTCATAAATATTAGTTTAAATCGATTTTTTTTCAAATGAAAACTTCTAAAATATTACACAAAAACATAGGGATTGAAAATAGGTAATAATAATTTAAACATAAAATTTAAATTCTTCGGTCTCTAGAATTGGAGTAAGCTAGCTGTGGAGCAATCCTCCCTCATTGGACGGAGGAGGAGCAAAGTTAGCGTTGACTTTGCTCCTCCTCCGTCCGATGGAGGGAGTTTTGCTCCACAGCTAGCTCACTCCCTCTAGAATTCACTGCTTTATTTTTTATTTAAAATTAATAATTCTATTCTAATTAAAAAGTGTTTTAAACTTTTTTGTTTTCAAATTAACCAGTATATTTCAAACAAATGGCATTGTTGCAAAAGAAATACAGAAATAAAATATGTAATATTAATAAATGAATATGAAATAGCATATGGCATGCCCTGCACGTGCTATCAATCCAAGACACTTGTGGCAAGCATGCACTGATTCTTCAGTGTTTCGATATCCGCCATCCACATAAAGGTCAATTATCCATTGCCATCATCACAAAAACAATACCATGGTAGGAAGAGACTATTTTGATGAAATCTAGATCTTTGCCTTTGATCCAAGAAATTGTCGCATTAAGATCGAATCAATTTATTTTCCTAGTATCGAAGAAAATATTATGCCCGAATGTAGGCCATCCTCTGGCATGGAAAGGTTAGCAAACCTTAAAGTTGAAATTTAGACTAGTAAAAAATAAAACTATGATTTTTTATGAATACTATTTTTTGATAATAAGATCATTAAAGTAGTGATGATAATGTTTTTGCCGACTTACGAGAGGTTTTTTTAATAGAATGCATCACCTTCATTCCTAAATTCCATACCCCGAAACTAAACTAAATTCACATGGGTTAAACTTTGGCATAAACAAAAAGTAGAATTTTCATGATATTGCTTTTAAAGTTTATGTGAAGTTTGATTTCGTAATGAGAACAAGCAACTAGGGGCATCAAACGAAACATGCTCATCATGCAAGGCTTACAATTATCACGTGGCACTTTCTGCTTGTTACTTTTTCTCCTAAGTTTCAGTGAAAATGTTTGGCATCCCATCATGGAACTAAGGAACCAACCTGGCTTACAATTAGAATGTTGATGATGCATCTTAGGGTTAATGCAGAATTAAACACATATGATTCTGAACAATCCACAGTATGAACCGAGCTTCCTATCAGTGTACCAGTTTCAGTCCTGCCCAGGAACATGGAACATTGAAATACTTTGCAAGTTCAATGGCTGGATCACTATGTTAAATGAAATATGCTTCTGCACTATTGTTCGTCTCAACCTGGCTTATCTATATACAGAGATTGGTAAGTCCCTTGTTTCACTCATATTTTCTTACATCAAGGTAAATTAGAACAAACAAATTCTTGACATTCCAAATCCCTTTGAGATTGAATTACCTACAAAGAAGGTGCGTACAACTATTGTTACCAAAGAGAAAAAGTTGATTGTTGCAGACCAAGTGAGAAAAAGATTACTGGAAACCCAAATTCTTCAGGGAACTATTTAGATTTTTTATTTTTTTTAGATTTCATGATATAATGCTCTTTACTTCGTTTAATTATCACAATAAACGATTACTCAAATTCATTTCTTAAGAAATTGAAATAAAAACTCATATCTTTAAATTTTTGTGATAGCAATACGAATTATGGTATAGAGATGGCTTATAGATTTTACGTTTAACCATTTATCATATAATAAGAGAAAAATGACACTAAGATTTCCAAAATCAAAATGGTAAATAGTTCCAAAACTCTCTTAGAGCCTGCAAATGTTGCATATGCATTGTATTAACTGTATGTTACTGAGCTCCTTTCAGCTCCATCCACCCTGTTGAAAAACATATTTAGTCAATTCAAAGGCATTATGGAATTTAAAGAATTAATTGTAGAAATGATGTTACTTTACAGGGACTGAACTACTAAGCCTTGTTTGGAAAACTCCACATTTAAGAAATAGAGTTTTTATCAAAGCTAGATAGAGGTAAACTGAGGTACAGGGAACTTTATTTTCCATCTAATAACACTCGTGAAACAACTGGAAAGCAAGGCATCCACATTCGATGTTAGAGACTATGCTAGCATGAAATATTAACTATACCAATATTTGTTTGGCATCCAAAAGAATAGTAGTTTAAAATCCTTGAAATATTAACCCTATAAAACCTTAAAAATCTATTTTTACCTAGCAGCGAGTCAGTGATGGTTTAGACTTGGGTCATCATATGTCCCTCATTCTTTTTGCTGCAGCTCAGAGTCGACCAAAATCATTTTTGGCACTGCAAGAAAGCCAATCTACTTGAAGATGGGCCAATTCCCTGTATGAACACACTACTTCTTCTCAAATGTTATGGAAATATGCTCTATTAGGGGATTAACACCCATTGACCATCAGATTTTCCAAAACATAGCACATTATTAGGATTGAAATCATATCTTCTTATGGAAGAAATAAGAAATGAACATTGCTGAAAATTTAGAAAACAATGGGAAAACAACAACTGTAAAATAACTTTATCCATTTGAGGACTAAGACAAGGGAAAAAATCCTATCATTCATTAAAAAAGGACCCGATTTCCCATTATTCTTCTCTATTTCGTGCGTCCACTTACAATTTCTCTAGACGATGCAAGGCCAAATTGGACGCTTGATAAAGTCACCTGCAGGAACCGCGTAGCTTCTTCCATCGTTCCAGTAAATGAAGTGACTGACTACTTCACTTACTGGCCTTCCTTCCCTCTTCTTAGTCTGTAGGTAAAGAGAAAGCAATCAACTGGTCTTCCTCGTCCTTCTAAGTCTGTAGTTGAAAACCAAGCAACCAAACAATGAAGCTAGTAGAACAAAAGAAGAAAATGAAGATTGTGTGCGAGAAATAGGAGAGCTGGTAATAAAAGGTACTTCATCGTCATGGAAATCCCTCGTATACGGACTTGGGCATATAATGGCCCACCATTGTTTTTCAATGGCCGTGTGGAAGTTGACATGCGCATGAATTGAAGTGTGTCCTAGGTGGCATTTCTCGAACTAGGCAGGGAGGATGGTTTTTCCAACCAGTAGAATTCTCCAAGGTCGTATGGAGAGCCAACTACTAGCCTAACCACCACGTCGCCCGCAGGCCTGTAGGTTGTAATGAATACTAATCCATGTATCCAACGGATGGGTGCATGCAATCAACATGTGTACCTTTTTTTATTAAGACCTACTTCCATAAGATGCACCGCCGACGTCTGAGGGATGCAATACAAATCCTATGTCACTCAGCCAATGACCAATCAAAAGTTTTACAAATTAAAGAATTTAAATTTTTTTTAACTCCTACAAAGTTAAACATTACGTTTTTTCAAAAATTTTAGGTTCGTACGGATAAACTAATAGTTGTGACCCATATATAAATGTCCCACGTTGGGGACATAACAAAGTGATATGATGGAAGATATTAAACAATCTATATAATACATAGTAATTAATCTCAATCTATTAATTTTACCAGTGACACTTTTCTATCTTTATTGATAATCTGATTTTCAAACAATTTAAATAATTAAAATTTCAAAATGAAAACAAATTTTTAAATGAGTTAGAAAGAGCAGAAGGCCTTTGTTAAGATTGTTTACTTGAACTACAATGACAAGGTGCTCCCTTTGCAAGAATAATGGGTTGATATAGTTTCTATTTTCATTTGATCAAGCATCAGAGGAAAATGGTTTGAACCCTCACAGTAGTATCCTAGTATGACTTAAGAAAACAAGGTTTGCAGGTCCCCTTTGGACTCATAAACAATTGTGGGCAATATGTCCATGAGAAAAATCTTGAAAAATATGTCATAGAAGTGGAGTAAAAAACATCATCTCTCAAGTAAATATAAGGACCCATAGCTATTGTTGACCTTAGGTTGAAGAACATGCCTGAAACTAACATGGGGCCTTTCAAACAATCCCTCCCCTCCATTTAGAATTCTCTTTTTGTGGTCAGCCTTATAATTAGTAGGTGAAAACTTCTCAATGTACAACTAACATGTGTCACTTTAAAAAAATATAATATCGGTTTTAATTAAAATTTAAAACCAAATACACACACACACACACACACACACACATATACAGTAGTTGAATACTATTTGTGATTTGTAGAATATGAGAAGAATCCACAAGTATAAAATTAGTGATAAAAATGTTGAATAATAACAAAGTGATATGATGGAATCCACATGTAATTGATCTCAATATCGGTCATAGAATATACACTTTTCCATCTTTTCATGTATCGATCATATGATTTTAAAACAATTTAAATCGTAAACTTGTAACTCAACAAGCCCAACTAAGAGACACCTTATTTAGGACTAGGACAACAAAGATAAAGATCAAAAGGGATATAAATCCTTCATTAAGATTATTTACTTGAGCTACACCAAACAGGAGCTGCACTTCATGTACACGACTTGGGGGGAAAGAACTACAAAATTAATAACAAGACCCACATGGTGGAAAAGTCCCAACAACATAGCAAACTAGCAGAAAGAAATATTGGAAACATCTCTATCTGCATATGATTCAAAAAGAAGAAGATGGAAATAATACAATTGCAAATGGAACGAGTTACTTTTTTCCCTATTTTAAAAAGGGTTGCAATAATATGATACCAATGCAAATTAAAAACATATCACTACATTTTTATTGTTGCAATTACATGAAAAAATGTTTATAATTGGCATTGTCAAACAACCTTTTTTTAAATACAACTATAAATACAAATGTGATATTGTTTTAAATGTTAATGGGAAATATATCTATCTATCTATCTATCTATCTATCTATCTATCTATATATATATATATATATATATATTATTGCAATTAGATGAAAACATGTTTATAGTTGGTATTGTAAAAAAGCTAGTTTTTTTCTATTTAAATACAACTATACATGCAAATGGCACGTTGTTGATGCGAACAACAACAACAGGAGATATTCAATGTTTGAGATAGTATTTGGAAGAGAACTGTTGCATTAGACTCATTTCTTCACAAACTGTAATAGTAGAATCAATTTAAATTGACTTTAGAAATGAGCAGTCAATCGAAAGAAAAACCAATGTAGCACTTTGCAAAAAAAACTCTTGAATTTAAAATACTATGCAAGAAGACAATGTTTGCAACTTTGATTTTGTGTGATGGTGTTTGATTTAAAGGTTTTTATTACCTTCCATGTGTTTGGAAAAATACTCTATTGAAAAATAGGAAAGCAAGACATGGTGTAGATGATGAAATACATAAAGCAATAGCAAACATGTAGAAACAAAATATTTGTGTTTGCATCTTTGCATAATCTTTTATTGACAAATGCGCCTACCAAGTTTTAGAAATCTAAGTAAGTAGATGATGTAAAGGGATTGCAGAATATTGGAGAGGAGGTTGTAATATGATTACTTACTTCTAAATTGCATCAAGTGATCAGATATATTGCGGAAAAGGAGGAGAATATTTAGGATTGTTTTGTATGTGGTTACTCTTTTATACTTGTATCTTGAACTAATGCTCTCATACGAAGGTTATTGGGTGGGAATTGTGTATATTTATTTCTATCCATGGTTTTTTTTACTGATCCTAATTTTGTTTATGTTGCATATCATTGAAATGTACTACCTCCTATCTCATAACTCCATCATGGTATTAGAGCCAATGGCTTAGATTTTTGGGGTATTTTCCATATTCTCATTAAATGTGGTAAAACCTAATTTCTAGGGAATTTTCCACATTCTTGGTTCATGGTTTGGAGTTGTGAGGGTATTGGCCACTAGTACAAAATGAGGAATTAGCTACTATGTAACTAAAAATTCTAGTCACCAGAGGTTTTTCAAGTGATTTAGTACTAAATATGAGCAATTTTGATTGACCCAACTATAAACGACTAAACTTAACGACTGATTTAGTCACTAGTTAACAAATATGACCAGATAATAAGTGACAGAGTTAAAAATGACTAACATAAACGACTAATTTAGTCACGGCATAAAAAATGACTAACTAGAATAATGTGAATTAGTCATTTATGTTAGTCATTTTTAATTGTGTCATGGAAAATTGCAATTGTGACAATGAAATGTTACAATTTAGTAAATTGTCTACCTTTTATTAGTAATATTGGTGCCATGCGCCTAGATCCTCGGAGATCTAACAAAAAAATTGCATGAATTTTCTCTTGACCATCTTTATCCCTGTTGCACCATTGAAGCAAACCGTTAAGTGTGTGCCAAAGGAAAATTAGGTTCCTACAATAATGAATAGGTACTAGAACCAATACCATATCGATACCTAGAAGCATCAATATAGCTAGTTGTTGATCCTTCAATGTAAGAGTCCCAAGTCCCATCCTGAGGTGCTTTTCTAACTTCGATATAACTATCATGATATGTGTCTATCGAACTAGTTGCACTAGTCGACATAGCTTCACCAAGATCAGTTCCTTTAAAATTTGTAGTAATTGATCCAATAATAATTGAACCAGTAAAAGCACCAAGAACAATATTTTAACCAATCAAAAACTCAATTATAATTAAACTGGGGTGCTGACCCAGAACCAGTCTCAAATCCATATGCAGTAAAGGTATAGGCCTAACCCCATCTCGGAGTTTCAAGTAAATATTTAGACTCCTTGACCTCTTACATGCCTGACCTCATAGAATATGATACATACAATGCAGTGATGACCTCTCCTTATCACTATCAAGTTAAACCTCCTTTATGCATTATTGGCGAGATAAATTTTGCATCTAACATCACCACCCAAATTCGACAATGGAAAATTGCAGTTTATACAATGAATTCCTGCAATTTACTAAATTTTAACACTACAGATGGATTCAAAGACCCTATTTAAAGGGATCCTTGAATCCATTTGTAGATTTAAAATTTAGTATTTATTTGCAAGTATTGCCATGGATAAAAGTGAATTGGAGAGAGCTTGGAGGCTCATTAAGAGACAAGGGACAATTACTTTGTAAATTTGAAGAAGATTTCTGTTGCTTTGGATTCAAGATATCATTCTTTTCATCCTATTACAAAATCGTAGGTTGGATTTTTGGTTTTGTGTGAAAATTTAGCATCCTACATGCTAATCTTGGTTATCATCCTACAGGTTGATTCTTTCTTGTGAATGTTGCAATTCTCGAGCTTGATCAGGTTTATTTAGTTCATATGGTATCATGGACGTTCCTTCCCTTAGATGTGTCGTATTTAGTTATTAAGGTCTTGGGTATGCCACAATTTAAAACCCTCTAGAACAATTCCATACGTCCTACCCACATGCAAAAACATCTTGATATTAGATGATAAGTTAGATAGTTCAAATAAAATAGGAACAAGGGTATAAGCAAGCTACACCAATAAAATAAACTAAGTAATAACTATAAAGAAACATATACTACTTTCTTCATATCCTCTAATATTTTCTTCAAAAATTGTTATAATACAACCAATTATGGAAGAATTCAATATTTTAGCAAACTTATTCATGAGATGGACCACAAACTTTCTATAGACCCAATTGTAAATGTTCATTGCAACATGAACCACCTCAAACGCTTTGCAAAAGATGAGGGAATCATATTAGGAGCTAAATCAAAGTCGACATGTACAAAAATATTATTATACTTTCTACATTTATTGTAGAGGCAAAATTACATTATCACAATACCACATACACCATTATTTTCATCAAGTCCCCTCTAGTGGAGAATTTAAAATTGCTTGAATACACATACAACTAAGTAAATAGAAAAATAATTAACCAGTCAAGGACCCATAGATCCTACGTTAACCATGTTTAAAATTGGTTAAATGATATGTCTTANTTAAAATTGCTTGAATACACATACAACTAAGTAAATAGAAAAATAATTAACCAGTCAAGGACCCATAGATCCTACGTTAACCATGTTTAAAATTGGTTAAACGATATGTCTTACACACCTAACACAGAGTGGGCCCTCAAAACCCCAACCCCACCTTCACTCTCAATATATAGAGAGAGATTACTATTATATAATATTAATATAGATTATGTGATCGATATTATGTTAGTATTATATATAATATATAATATTAATATGATATGTTTTTAATATATAATATTATAATATCTAACAAATTTTGAAAAGGGGAAAGAAAAATTGGGGGAAACAAATGGGAGAAGGAAAAATAATGTTTAAGAAAATTGGGGAATTTAGCATACAACCCAAGTAGTCTGAGAGACAAAGAAATCTATTGTAGATAGTGACTGATTGTAATGAAATTATTCCGAAATGGTGCGTGGAATGGAGCATGAGCTTGAGGAAATTGGTAGAGGGAAGATAGGTAAATTCCCACATCATTATCTCTGTTTTTTCATCAATTCTTTTCATAAGAATTAGTTTTGTTAACAAATGTGAAAGAATTAACAATGCACATAATTTTTTTGACAGGATGCCTCAAAGAGAGGAAATCACATGGACCCCAATAGTCACTGGGTATGCTCAGAATGGACCTATAGAGAAAGCGGTGAATTTATTTGCACAAATCCAAAGAACACGAATCAGATTGAACGAGTTCACATTCGCAGTGTGGTCAAGGTAGTCATTGGGATTGCGGAACTAGAAGAGAGAAAACAAATCCATGCTTGTATTCTCAAGAAAGGATTTGATTTGAATATCTTTGTGGGAAATACCCTTGTTTATATGTATACCAAATGCAAGGTTGTTAAGGATGCATGAAAAATGTTTGAAAGTATGCATGAATGAAATGTGGTTTTGTGGAGTGGTATTATTGTGGGGTATGGTTGGATATTTATTATGGATGATTTTTGGATGGTTTTCTTGCCAAATGGATGCCAAAGTAGATATGAGTAAATGGATACTCCATTTTCTATTATCAGACAAAGTTCTTCTATTCATTAAAATGTTGAACAGAGCCAATCCAAAATGGTCATATTTGATTCCCTGTGTTTAGATGTTTGAAGCAACAATTGTTTAGAAGCTAATCATAGATCCAGTTTCAACACTTTTGGTTTTATTCCATGTCTTGAATTGAATGCCACCTCAAATCTGTCCAATATGATTCATAGAATCTCTCTCTCTCATAGCTCTTCTTCATGGTCATGGTTGTCAGGGTTTTGGACCGTAGAGGTTTAAACTTTCTTTTTGGGTTTTTAGGGCGATGATTAGAATAGAGGTGTCAGATGTAGAGGATGCTGCAATGGGAGAGTGGTTTCCAAATTTCCAAATCGATCCAGACTGTGAATTCTTTGTTCCTCATTTTTTCGATTTTATTCAAGGCGAGATGAAGGAGGAAGCCAAAGGATGGTTAGAGATTGCAAGAACCTATGCAACATCACATGAGTAGAAAACTATTTTGATAGTTTTTTTTGGAATATCCATGGAATATTTTAAGTCAGAACACTGTTTTACTTGGTAAGCTGAACATCACATACAAAGAAAAACCTTACTAGGTCATAAAAATGAATGCGAATGACAAACCCAATCCTTGAAATAAAAATTTGAAGTTATCGATCCCCCAGTCTATGGGACAACATCCTCCCTTCCATCGGTAATAACATCGCTGGCGATTTCAAACTATCATACCTTTTGGCTTGTGGCTTCTATGTATGTGACGTTGCAAGCTATTTTATTATTGTGGCCATATCCCTATGTTGGGATTCTGTTCCACATTAATACTCATCTTCTAATCCATTATGTGTTGTGGTTAATCCTACATGCATAATAATTATGAAACAAAGATGGTTTATAAGGCATGTGGAACATTAATAATTGGACTAAAATTCCATCACGGGCTTGCACAGATTTCCTGGAACCATGATGGGAAAGGGTGGAAACATGAACAAGATGAAAATTTCATGGTTCCACCCTTGCTCTTCATAGTTTTGGGTAGGCCCTCTTTGGCTTGTAGTGGCCAATAATATTCACCTATCAAAGACTACCTACACCAAAATATTTTTTAATCCAGAAGTATTTGGCTTGTAGTGGCCAATAATATTCACCCATTAAAGACTACCTACACCAAAATATTTTTCAATCCATAAGGTGGCTTTGGGGTGCAGTTCCCTACATTTATACAATATCATCCTCCCTCACCATGGTGCAAGTCCCTACATTGATGTGATAGAATTCTCCTTCACCATGGTACTCACATCGTCAGTGTTGATGTATTTGTAACTTCGGAATGTATTCATCTATGTATCTTATGTCTTGTAACCCGATGTTTATTCCGGGATGTATCTATTATGTAATTTAGTCATGTTGTCATGCCCTGATGTTTTGATCGAGAGAATATATAATGTAAACAAGTCATGTGAAGTAATTGTGGGTAACCCTCCTATTGTCTAAGGGTTAAAGTCTCCACAGTTCCGAGGCACTAGGGTTATTAGACTCTCCTAGAGAGGTTGGCCCTAGTAGGGTTTTAGTCATGCCGAGATTAGTATNATTGTGGGTAACCCTCCTATTGTCTAAGGGTTAAAGTCTCCACAGTTCCGAGGCACTAGGGTTATTAGACTCTCCTAGAGAGGTTGGCCCTAGTAGGGTTTTAGTCATGCTGAGATTAGTATAAATAGAGAGCTAGACTCTCTATTTAGTACACATCACATACAAACTCAAGTGTAGTGCATAGTTGAGGAAGGAGAAGACACTGGGGCTAGATAAGAAGAAGGTTACTCTTGTTGGGCGATCACTTACTATTTTGGGCTTTTCTATTTTGGTGCTGATTCTATCTCTGAGGAAGTTGTAGGGTTTTATCCATTTATGGTTTCCCCGAGGAGAAACACTGTGTTCATTGTGTATTGTGTTTGATTGTTGTGCTTGTTATTCTCTCAGTTAAAGATCCTAATAATTCTAGCTTAATGTTGAAAAACTAACATGGTATCAGAGCTAACTTGAGAAGAAGGCATTGTGCAGCTACGGGAGTTGTGCTTGTTATTCTCTCAGTTAAAGATCCTAATAATTCTAGCTTAATGTTGAAAAACTAACATGGTATCAGAGCTAACTTGAGAAGAAGGCATTGTGCAGCTACGGGAACTAGGGCTTCCTAGTTTGTGGATATTCCTCCATATATTTTCAGCAAAATTAAGGTAGAATAACTCTCCTACTTAGGGCGCATATTTCTGTCGAAGCAGAATCCAATTCTGAGGTTTTTTAGTTTTGGACCCGACGCTACTGTCGAAAATTAGGGCTTTTCACAGAAGAGGAATTTTTCAGTGAGCCCAGGCCCAGATTGATATCCTTCCCAAAATCAAAGTTAGGGATAAATTTCAAGGCATTTGGGTAGACAGAACTCCNAGGGCTTTTCACAGAAGAGGAATTTTTCAGTGAGCCCAGGCCCAGATTGATATCCTTCCCAAAATCAAAGTTAGGGATAAATTTCAAGGCATTTGGGTAGATAGAACTCCGGAAAAGCAAAACCCTAATTTGCTCCTGATCTAGCACTGCAAGATTTCAACTCCAAATCCAAATCCGACATCTTGACCTCATAAGATCTAAATATTTTGTATTTCCATTTGAGGTTCTCAGTTAAGATGTCTTATCATACCAAACTTGATGAAAAGCTTGAGGGAGCTGATAACTTCCGAGCTTGGAAGTATAGGATCTCCATGGTCCTGGAAGAAAATGAGTTGGACTCCTACATCCATGAGGAGGTTCCAGTTCCAGAGGGAGATGAGGCTAAGGCCTTACATAAGAAGAAGTTGGTTATGGAAAAGAGGATCATTGTTGATTCTATCAAGGATCACCTTATCCCACAGGTGTCCTTTCTCAAGACACCTAAAGCTATGTTTGATGCCCTAACCAAATTGTTTGAAGGGAAGAACATAAACCAAAAGATGACTCTGAGGAATCAACTGAAGAATGTGAAGATCCAGAATGCAGAGACCATCCAGTCTTACTTCACAAGGGTTTCTCAGATCAAGGAACAATTGGAAGCAGTAGATGAAGAAGTGGAGAATGCAGAAATTGTGATGACCACCTTGAATGGTCTCCCTAGGACATGGGACTCTTTCATTCAAGGGATATATGCTAGAAAGAAGTTAGTCAAGATCAGGAAACTGTGGTAAGAATGTTCTCAAGAAGAAGCCTAGATAGCAGCTCAATAAGAGAAGATGGGAAGTGAATATCAAGCTCTCACAGTACAATCTAATAAATCTAGACCCATCCATCACAAAAGTAAGTACTCTCATCATAGGAATAACTCTAGAAAGCCTAGAGATAGGTCTAAGTACATTTTCTATACATGTGATGAAAAAGGACACTTTGCTAGAGATTTTCCTAAGAACAAAAGTAGCTCTCACAAGAAGAAGGGAAACAAAAGAAGACATCATGCTCATGCTGCAGAGGATGATGAACCTTCATCAAAGAGAACCAGATATGAAAGTGAAGATTCTTCAAGTGAAGATGAATATGTTTTGATCTCCGCTCTCACGAGAAACATTACTCATGGAAGTGATGATTGGCTTATAGACAGTGGGCCTTCCAAACATATGACTGGATTCAAGGAATCCTTTGTGAAACTTTTAGAACATGAATCACCTCACAAGGTGAAGCTGGGAGATGACTACCAATATCTAGTAAAAGGTAGTGGGGAATCTTCCTATAAGCTAGACTCTGGAAAGTCTATAACAATGAAGGAAGTGTTGTTTGTGAAAGGACTCAAGAAGAACCTTCTCTCTATATCAGCATTGGATGCAAAAGGAATGAGGGTTGCATTCATAGATGGTCAAGTCATCATGTGGCCAAAAGGAAAGACTATTGATGATGTAATAGTGATTGGTGAACAAGAAGGAGGTTTGTACAAATTGAAAGGCCACACAGGAGAATCCTTGGTCCATGACATAGTAGAGCCAAGTGAAATTTGGCATAGAAGGCTTGCGCATGTGCATTACAGAGCACTACCTATTGCAAGCAAAGTTGTAGAAGGTCTTCCAGAAATACAGGCAAAACATGATGGGGTCTGCAAAGGATGTGCGAAAGGAAAGAACACAAAAAATACATTTTAAAGTAGCGAAAGCAAAGCAAAAGGAATCTTGGAAATCATCCACTCCGATGTATGCGGTCCTATGTCATCAAGCTCACTAAGGGGGTATGCATATTATGTTTCTTTTATTGATGACTTTTCTAGGAAGACATGGGTTTACTTCATGAAGAACAAAGACGAAGTATTCAACAAGTTCAAGGAAATCAAAGTATTGATCGAGAATCACACTGAAAAGAAGATCAATACCTTTCGATCAGATAATGGTGAAGAATTCACTTCGAATGAATTCAAAGAGCTATGTAAAGAATCAAGGATTAAGAGGGAGTTGTCCACTCTTTATAATACACAAGATAATGGGATTGTGGAATAGAAGAACATAACTATCATGGGAGTTGCAAGAGCTATGCTTCATGATTAAGATCTTCCTATGCATCTTTGGGCGGAAGTTGCCAGAACAACGGTGTATGTACAGAACCGTACTCCACATAGAGTACTTGAGAACAAGACTCCTGAAGAAGTCTTCTCTAACAAGAAACCAAAAGTAAGCCATCTCAGAATATTCATCTGTCCTGTATGCATACACATTCCAAAAGAGAAGAAAACAAAATTAGATCCTTCAGGAAAGAAGGGTATATTTGTGGGATACTCTGAAATCTCGAAGGCTTACAAAATATATTTCCCAGGATACAAGAAGATTGACATCAGTAGGGATATGACATTTGATGAAGACATAGCTTATGACAAATCTAGAAAGAGACCTGTTGAAGAACCTGAAGAAGCAGAAGCACCCAGAATTCATGATACAACCATGAACGAAGAAACTCAAGAAGAAGATCGAGAATTTGAAGAACCACAAAGACCTGTAGATCCACCTCTAGAGAAGAATGCCCATAAGAGGAAACCTACTTGGGTATGTGAAATTATCCAAGGTGTGGAAAGATATGGGGCTTCCAGAAGAGAATCACAGAGAAAGAAAGAGGACTATATCCTACTCCGGGTATGTAGCTTTACTATGTGATTTCATTTATAAAGAACCTTCCAGTTATGAAGATGCAGCAGAACATAAAGAATGGAAGGATGCTATGATCAAAGAGTACCAATCGATCATGAAGAATGATGTTTGGGATGTTGTCCCAAGACCAGAAGGGAATTCAGTTGTAACTTCCAAATGGATCTACAAGATCAAGCATGCTGCAGACGGTAGCAGTGAAAAGTATAAGGCAAGATTTGTGGCTCGGGGTTTATCTCAGAAAGAAGGAATAGATTATGAAGAAACCTTTGCCCCTGTAGCCAGATACACTTCCATCAGATTAGTACTAGCTCTGGCTGTAGTGATGAAATGGAAGATACACCAGATGGATGTCAAGACTGCTTTCTTGAATGGTGTAGTGGAAGAGGAAGTGTATGTAGAACAACCTCTCAGTTTTGAGACACATGACATAGAGTCTCATGTATGCAGATTGAAGAAAGCCCTATACGGTTTGAAACAGGAACCCAGGACTTGGTATGGCAAAATTGACAGCTTTCTATCAAATTTGGGCTTTACTAAGAGTAAAGCAGATTCCAACCTTTACTACAAGATTGAAGATGGAAACCCAGTGATGCTCCTACTATATGTAGATGATATATTTGTGACAGGTATGGATGTGTTGATTGATGATACAAAGAGAAAGCTTGCTGTCGAGTTCGAGATGAAGGACTTGGGTATGATGCATTATTTCCTAGGCATGGATGTGTGGCAGAATCTAGATGGAATAATTCTTGGACAAGGGAAGTATGCAGTAGAGATCCTAAAGAGGTTTGGGATGATGGACTGCAAAGCCATGGCCACACCTATGGCATTGAACCTGAAGCTATTGAGTGATGCTTCATCAGAATCGGTTGATGCTACGATGTATCATCAGATGATTGGGTCTTTGATGTACCTAAAGAACATGAGTCTAACCAGACATTTGCTTTGCTGTGAACACCTTGAGCCAGTTCTTGACAGATCCGAGAAATGTTCACTTGATTGCTACAAAGCACATTCTGAGGTACCTAAGGGGTATAGTTGATTATGGGCTCAAGTATGAGTCAAATCAGAAGATTAACCTGGAGGGTTATGTTGATTCATATTGGGTAGGCAGTGCCATCAATAGGAAGAGCACTTCAGGGTGTTGCTTTAGTATGGGATCAGGCGTGATCTCTTGGTTTAGAAGGAAGCAATCCTATGTGGCACTGAGTACAGCTGAAGTAGAGTATGTCATAGCTTATTCAACTAGTTGTGAGGAAGTATGGCTGAGGAAGCTACTATCTGATATATTTGATCTCCAATTGGATGCTACTTGTATACATTGTGACAACCAGAGTTGTGTGAAGTTGTTAGAGAATCCAGTGTTCCATGACAAGTCGAAGCATATCGAGATCAAGTATCACTATATCAGGGATATGGTGCAAAGGGGAGCAGCGAAGCTCTAGTATGTTGTGATGGAGGAATAGATAGCTCATGTATTGATGAAGCCACTGGCTAGGCTAAAGTTCGAGTACTTCAAGGAGAATCTTGGTGTTCTCCAGATCGAGGATTCCTCCAAGGAAAAGTGATGAGACCCATAGGCATTCTAACATGGTGAGAGGATTGGTTCCTTCCATGGTCAGATGTAATGGCTAAGCCATTTTGTCATGGTCAGATAATTTAGGTTCCTTCCATGTCAGATATGAGTGCTATTGCCATTCTGGGAATGGAGGTGCCTGGTCAGTTACCAGGAAAACTCAGTCTAGGACTGAGAAGCCATTCTGATGTGATAGAAGGATGTGTTCCCACTTGATTAGATGTAAGGGCTGAACCATTCTATCCTGGCTAAAGGATTAGGTTCCTTCCATGTCAGATGTGAGTGTTGGCCATTCTGACGAGTAGGTCATATGTAAGGGAAACTTCCATTCTGGGAATGGAGGCACCTGGTCAGTTACTAGGTATCTCAGTCTAGGACTAGGGGCCATTCTGAGGCGATGGTAGGATTAGTTCCTCCATGATCAGATGTGAGTGCATTCCCTTTCCAATGCGGTGCTCTCGAGCATGGTCGGATTGTAAGTGCAGAGCCCTTTCCGATGTGGTTCTTTCGAGCATGGTCGAATTGTAAGTGCTAAGCCCTTTCGATGCGGTGCTTTTGAGCATGGTCAACTGTAAGTGCTGTGCCTTTCTGACAGGATGAGGTTGGATTTAAATGCAGAGCCTTTTCGATGCGGTGTGCTTGCACATGGTCGGATATAAGTGCTGAGCCATTCTGGCACGATGTGTTTACACATGGTTAGATGTGATTGCTGGGCCTTTCTGACAAGATGAGGTCATATGTGAGTGTTGGGCGTGCCTTTCTAACAAGATGAGGTTAGATGTAAGAGCTAGGTAGGCCATTTTGACTTAAGTGTCAGATATAAGCACTGATGAAGACCTACATGAAGGGTAGGCCTACAGGATTGACTCTGTAGAACTTCCTGTGACGAGAAGAATCGAGATAGCACCATTATGAGATAGCATATGATGATGATCCAGATCAAGTGATCCATATGTGTTGATCCATACTTGATGACGATCTAGATCAAGTGACAATCCAGTTGTGATGATGATCTAGATCAAGTGATGATCTAGATGTGATGATGATCCAGACTTGATGACGATCCAGATCGAGTGATGATCCAGATGTGATGATGATCCAGCAGTCATGAGCCAGTAGTCATGATGATGCAGATCCTGTGATGAAGAATACTTGAAGAAGAAGATGACTTGAAGACTCGAAGGCGAAGAAGACTCGAAGACGAAGAAGACTTGAAGACTAAGAAGACTTGAAGATTAAGATGATGGGATGATCTAGTTGATGAAGAGAAGAAGACCAATGCTGAAAATTGTGCCAAAAGAATACCTTCCTATTTAAGAGGGAGTGTTGATGTATTTGTAACTTCACAATGTATTCATCTATGTATCTTATGTCTTGTAACCCGATGTTTATTCCAGGATGTATCTATTATGTAATTGAGTCATGTTGTCATGCCCCGATGTTCTGATCGGGAGGATCTATAATGTAAACAAGTCATGTCAAGTCATTGTGGGTAACCCTCCTATTGTCTAAGGGTTAAATTCCCTGCAGTTCTAGGGCACTAGGGTTATTAGACTCTCCTAGAGAGGTCAGCCCTAGTAGGGTTTTAGTCATGCCGGGATTGGTATAAATAGAGAAATGGACTCTCTATTTAGTACACATCACATACACACTCAAGTGTAGTGCATAGTTGAGGAAGGAAAAGACACTGGAGCTAGATAAGAAAAAGGTTACTACTGTCAGGAGATCACTTACTGTTTTGGGCTTTTCTATTTTGGTGCTGATTCTATCTCTGAGGAAGTTGCAGGGTTTTCTCCATTTATGGTTTTCCCAAGGAAAAACACTGTGTTCATTATCTCTTGTGTTTGATTGTTGTGCTTGTTATTCTCTCAGTTAAAGATCCTAATAATGCTAGCTTAATGTTGAAAAACTAACAATAAATGGTCTTGGTGTTATGCCTTTTGGGCCCTGCTTGGCTTGTAGTGGTTATTTATGTGATGTTTCAAGCTATCTTGATACTGTGGAATATTGTAGGATTCTGTTCCATATCAATACTCTTCTTTTATTAAGTATTCAAAATCTAGAATCTCTATTTTTCACAGCTAGTTCTAATTGATTCCCATTTGTGTCAGATTATGCCCATCGAAGATATTTTTTTCAGACATAATATTTTTGAAGCTTGTGTTAAGGCCTATCGCTCCAATATAAAAAGACATGGCCAGAAAAATTTGTTTTCCTTGTATTCTATGGAAAAAATTCCCATTCAAACACTGTATCATATGGTGTGTTGGTCTGTTGCATGTCATGAGAAACTCAAAATCTATCTCCATGTACTAGTCAAATCTATATTTTTTGGATTGATGATGTTGAGATTATGATTAAATTCAAATGTTGGTTGGAATGTTGAGGTTTGGAATTAATATCGATGGTTATGCCTTTCACAACAAATTGTTATTGCAAACTAGCATAGGCTATTTCGTGTGTGTGCTTGGATTTTCACCCCAACTCTTTACATAGAAAAGATGCTACATAAGGTTTAATACATGTCTGAAATCGTTGCCAATCCTAAAGCAGACAATAAGGTGCAAGTTCCAAATTGATGTCTTTGCATTATTCTTCTCTCCAACATTAACATGATTTGATGGTTTTGTCTGTTAGAGTTAATACCTTTTTCCATGGATTTAGCATTGTTTGCATGGGTGTCTCATCCCACTATAGTATGTATGTTGTATTCTTTCATGCAGAATGTTGGCAATAGGATGTAAGCCACTCAAACTATCTTCCTACTCTATATGTATTGTGGATATTTGCAGTTGAAAGTGTCGTTAATTGAAGCTTGAAATATAAAATAGTATTGCATGAAACTGGAAATGATGCTTAGAAAAGATGAAATTAGTCAGTATGCCAAAGGAATCAAATATATTAAAATGATTAGAAAATTTGAAATTTAATTAATGTAAAAAGTCTTATGATAAAAATAATATATCATAGAGAAATATTTTTAAAATTTAAAGAGCTACTTTGAAGTTTAAAGAGGTCCAATAGACGAATAAGGTTGAAATGGGTGATGCTAAAGAGTAAACAATATTCAGAGCAATTATGCTTCCTTCATTGCTATGAGAGTATCATTTGATCCTCTACAGAAGTCTAAATTGGGTTCGTGTTAAAAATGGATACTCTTTTTTGGGGAAGGATCTCACATTGTCTAGATCGATTGATTTGACTGATATGAAAATATTCTAAAATAATTAGAATCATAGACACCCTTTTGGCCCCATAGATATAACGTACTAAGCTTTGGTTAAAAAAATAGCTATTGGAAGAATATTATTTCTGGATGACATTTGAGCATATATTTTTGGGTGTCATTTTTTCTGTCTCTGAGTGATTGAAACTCAACTAGCATTAAATTTTAAATTTATTCACTTATCCTTTTCTATGCAACATATGTGGAAAAATTAAGAAATAGAATCATCTCATGATTAAATAAAATGCAGTCTTTAGGAAGACCAACATGTTGAAATATGTTGTCCTTCCACGAACTTGGTTGGCAGTGCAATGAATAATGATGTTCCTAGCTCCAATCAAGGAAGAGACATGACTGAAGGTAAGATTTAACTTGTTATATTTTGCTGACTGTAAGTTCATAATCACAGTTGCTTCTCTCTTTAATGCTAACTATTTTTGTAACATAAATGTCAGTAATTAATGTGTTGATCCATATTTTAGATATTCTATCACTTAAATTGGAAAAAGTTGCTCAAACTCTTCCTATATTGTTTTCTATGGGAAAATTTTCATTTGCAATTGTGAATGTGACTATGTAACTCATTCAAGAGAATAATGTCCTGGAAATGTACCACTTATTAGCATATATGAAGCTTCATTCCCAACAATATTTATTCCCCTGTTACTTTACCCAACTTTATTTTTAGAAGGAAACTGGATATCTATGTGCAATGCAAGCTAGATTCAGCTTCGCTATAGCAAGAAAAACACAGGTCTTCTGACAACACTAATACAAAACATATACTTAGTGCTACTTGTTTTAATTAATCATTTGTTCCCTTTGTTGATTTGATGTCCTATATTACTGTTGATATTTGTGTTGTTGATTCTTGTGTTTTTGTACTGTGGAGCTTAGACATGGACCTTTGTACTCCTAAAGGGAAAGTTAATGTAAATGCAACACAACCGACTGTTAAAAGAATTCCACCTTTATCAAGAAAGTCAAATTTAACAAAACCTACAACAAGCCACTTGGAAAAGAGGCTTGATTCGAGTATATGTGGGGCAAAATAAGTTAAGAATACCAAGCAAGAAAAAGCAAGGTAATTGGTTTATGTAGGAACTATTTGGTGGAGAGTTTCTTTTGGTTAATATCATTTTGAGACTGTTAACTTTAGAGGATATGGTTAAATATTGGAGCACTCCTTGAAAGAGATAACTTATTTTTATTATGATCCTCAATTATAGCAGTTTTCACTTTATTTTTACATTTTTTGATGATCAAGTGCATTAAGGACATGTTATTGAGGAAATAAAAAGCAGCTCAAAAGAGTGCTACCAAAGACAACCAAGAAGTGAATAGGAAAAAAATTGAAGGAGGTCACTTGCACCAGGTGCACTACAGTTTTAAACAATTGATTTTTCCTTATGATCATGCATTCTGACTAATTAGTCTGTAAATATCAGGTAGATGTTATAGATGACTGTTGTGGACCAAGTTACCAATCCTTCTAGTTCACTATATTATGAAATTGTTATTGTTAAAGAAAAAATTATAATAGCCTTGGAGAACTGAATCAGTTTTGTTTAGTTTCCAAAGAAAAACAAACCAAAATTGTCAATTGAAATTCCTTAATTTGCATATGATGAAGATACCAGTTGAAGCAGAAAAAAATCACAAAATCTAGAATAGAATTTGCATTTGCAAAACAAAATGTCGATCTAAAAGTCAAATAATAAGATTCAATCATGTTGTAGGAAAGTAAATGGACCACATCAACTGACATGCCAAAATCAATTGGATGAATTTGGAAGGTTTCTTTTTTGAATTGAGCTTGACATATTGCTACTTTTTAGTTCCTTTATGGTCCCTTTTTGACCTTTTTTCTGGAACACTTGTTCTTGCAAGCAAAAAATTTGTAAGAATTCATGTCTAAACTTATCCATTGTTTGTTGTTCCTAAACTCATCTAATTTTCTTGTCCTTAATTGTTTCATTTGAGTTTCCCTCAACCCTTAAGTGTATGCTGAGGGGTGAATAATCTTGGAAGGAGTCAAAGTTTTATCAAGTCCATGATTGGAGCTAATTAGAAGTTATCCCTGAGAAATAGTGTAATTTTAAGTTTGCAACAATGGTCGCATAATTCCAAATTTTAGTCACACTTATAGATCATGGTTTTGTATTTTCTTAGTATATTAAATTTATGTGACCCTAGGATTGTAAATGGGTTGGTGGTTAGTAGTTTGTTGTAATAGATTAATACTTTTGTTGCAAAGCTTCATTTTGTGCATATCATGTTGTACAAATATACTTCATTTAGGAGAATATGGAGTTGAGATATTTCCCAATTTTTTGTACTAATGTGTATGGTTGCTACAATTGTGAAACAACTAGAGTACTGGTAGCATACCTATCAAGTGGTGGCTTAGGGTGGAAACTTGTGTACTAGGCATGAGGCATAATTGGGCAGAATGCATCCCCATCATATCATATGCACAATGATGGATTGTAGCTTGTAAGTCATGGTACATTGTTGTTGACTTGGGTATTTGATAACGACATAATTGACATCACTAGTGGCTATGGGAAGAATACATCCATCATATCTTATGCACAATAATGGAATGTAATTTGTAAGTCATGGTACATTGTTGTTGACTTGGGTATTTGATCACATGAAAGAATTGACATCACTAGTGGGTGCAACACAAATTGCAGTANCTTATGCACAATAATGGAATGTAATTTGTAAGTCATGGTACATTGTTGTTGACTTGGGTATTTGATCACATGAAAGAATTGACATCACTAGTGGGTGCAACACAAATTGTAGTATATGAGGTCCATGCAGTGGGTGTCACTAGTGAGGTCAACTTGTCCTTGACCACAAAAGTATAGGACCATAAGAAGTTGATCAATAGGATTTATTTGCAATCAATATATTGGAGTACCAATTCAAGGACATTGAGATGGGGAGTGATGTGGTAGATTCACTTGAGGTTCTANATAGGACCATAAGAAGTTGATCAATAGGATTTATTTGCAATCAATATATTGGAGTACCAATTCAAGGACATTGAGATGGGGAGTGATGTGGTAGATTCACTCGAGGTTCTATAGTGATGAATCAAAGAAGGTGGTTAGGATGAGGGTTCCTTGTGGAGGTGGTTCCTTTATGTTTCTTGTGGTGATAACTCATCTCAAATACAATCAACTAGTAGGAGAACAGGGAAGGACATGTCTGATAAAGGAAATATAAGAAATTAATCTAAAAAGGATTTTAATGAAATTGAAGAAACTGTTGTTAGTGTCAGCAGAAGAATTCATGATCAGTTAAAGAGACCAAGGGAATTTAAATCAAATATTGGAGACTTGGCAAGTAACAGTTCAGATTATGACCATGAAATGGGAAAAGCAGATCATGAAATTATGATACAGGAAAGTGAAAAGGTTGCCGTGCGTACAGATTCCTCACCACCATATTGTAAGAAAAATCTTAGTTCGTTTAGAGAGTAGCCAAAATGGAATCATATGGAATGCTATTCTTCTCAAGAACCCCAGAAAGCATCACAGGGTGGTTCTTTGCCTTGTGAATCAACTGTGGGAATTTATTTGAATGTTTCAGGATCAAAGGGCATATCCCCAATTATTGATTTGAATGCCCAGGATTGTTGTGATGGTATTGATATGAAGGAGACTGTTGAACTTGGTAAGAAGCTTCCTTTGAGAAAAGAAAATGTTGGAAATGAGACAGACTTAAACAACCTTGTGCTACTGAGAGAGTGGAAAAAGAAAAATTAGATATGCATTCTAATGTTTTGACAAGTATGGTAGGCTAGACAAGTCAAACTGAAATTAAATCAAATGAACAGTTGGGAGAAATTGTTTACATCTCACCTGATTTGGTACCAAATTCTAGTCTGGATATACATGTTATTTCCAGTGAGCACAAAGAAAATATATCAGAAATGCAAAACAATGATGATTTATGCAATATTAAATGCGAGTAAATGAACTTTGTCATGGGTAATCAGAGTACACAAGAAAAGGTATGCAATCCAATAGATAATCTTTTGAAATTAACTGAGAATTTATTAGATACAAATTCTGCATATTTGGAAGGAATACCTGGCATGGTTGTTAAGCAGGTGGACTCGGGTGGAACTATAGATGTCATTGATGAGGTCAAATTTGCCTCGGAGAAGGGAGCATTGGCTCTGCAAGACCATGCTACTGATATTTCTAGGATATCTACAAATTCTAACCTCCAATATGTAGATGTATGTACATATTCTCACCTGGAAAATTGCCAAACATACCTTATACATAATCCATGAAGTTCACAGTCAGGTCTATCCTAGTAGAGCTCCCTCTGGCTGGTTCACCTCTACAAAAGGAAACTTGGGACAAAGATATTGTTGAAGGAAACATATAGNATCCATGAAGTTCACAGTCAGGTCTATCCTAGTAGAGCTCCCTCTGGCTGGTTCACCTCTACAAAAGGAAACTTGGGACAAAGATATTGTTGAAGGAAACATATCGTAGGAAGTGGTTTCATCATCCTCTATTTTGGTAACACAAGATCATTTTAGCGCAAATTACCTTAAGATAAAAAATGTGACCGAATCAGACTCAGGGTGTCAGCAAGGGAAAGATCTTATTCCTTCATGTGCATCCAGCCAAACGGGGTTCCCTTCATCTAACAAGCCAATAGTTACTACATTACAGGAAAACGTAAATGCTATGGATAATCTTTTAAGTTCTTCCCAAATTCCAAAAAACCATGAAGATGGACATCCAAAAACTAGTTCCGAGAATGGTTTCCTAGCCATGAAAAGTTCACATTCATCGTCAAAGCCTAGTATAGATGGTAACCAAGTTTCAGCTGAAGTCACTCCAGATTATGAGGCAGCAATTGAACAACCATCCCATTTGGTTATTGATAAGAATTCGTTGTCTACAGATGCAGTCAATCAAATGGATCTTGACAGACTTGCAAATGAAAAAAATGTGGACATTGGGCCATCTGAAATGAAAGAGCCTTTGGTTGCATTTGAACCAGTACTTGAAGACAAGTCAAATGATCCTAACATGGTATAGGATGATGTAAGGATTATTATGCTCTATTTCAGGTTCCAAATGTCACCTATTAAAGCAATATGCTGCCATGCTAATCTCTGATGTAAATGTTGTCCTTCCAATGAGTATTTGCACACCACAATTTGTTCTGCTTTTTGAGATCTTCTTCCTTGAGGATAGATCACACTACAACCAATGGAGGGATTTCTCTCATGTCACTATCCTCAACATGATCTAGAATACCTTTTTGCATCTCTCTTTGCCAAGTATTGTGACATATGAGAATTGATAACTTGCCAAATTATTGAAAGGGCGACCTTCGTACTCCTACGTAGGATTGATTATTGACATTTTATAATAAAAGATTTTTGAAAAGGAGTGTATTAGAACCTTTGTTTGGAGGTTATTGGATTGATTTATTTTTCAAATTTGTAATCTAAAAAGGTCTTAGAGGTTTGCCCATATATGTTGCATACTATATCAATTTGCAATTCTGTTTGGGGTGTTGCGAAGGGCATTATGTTGGATTTCCAATGAGTAGTTGCACACCACCATTTGTTCTCCTCTTTGAGGTATTTTTTATTGAGGACAGATGCTTTTTCTCATGAACAAGTTTTTTCTTTATTTTCTAGAGAAAAAAATGTAATTTTATTGTCTCCAAGAATAGAGGTACAAAATTACATATTTTCAATATATGTTGTCTGCATATATTCCAATATTAGAGAGATTGAAACAAATATGCCTTCTGGAGGCCCATCTATCAATCCCAAAAAAGCTGGGTTTAGGTATATGCAAGGCATTACAATATGTGTCGAGCTAATAGATATTATTCAGCAATATCCTGCTCTGTAATAAATACACAGTCAATAAAGGTCATAGCCTTCAAGCTGTCCACGAGCAAGAGAAAAACAATCTAAAAATCAGTCATCCCTAATTGAAGGAGGGTGTCCCTTGATTTCCTTGAAAGGTCTTTGATAAAACTGGTATTGTGTATCATTATCCACCTCTGAGATTCTTATTTATCCTTGAACCAAATATAGGCCCTCTTCAGAAAGTTAATCTACTCCTGAGTTATTTTCCCTATAAATATGCATAAAAGAAAAATCATCAAAACTAGAGATTATGTGTGAAACTTCAGGCAGTAATGGTTTGAAATTTGTGTTCCTACATCTCTGTGCCCCCTTGATCCAGTTAATCACTAGCATCAAGTCATCTAAAACTTGAACTGCTTGACAGTTTTTATTTTTAGCAAAGCCAAGAAGGATTTTAAGAGAGAAGAGCTCAGCGTAATTGTTGGTTCTGGAACCGAAACTCATTGCACTTTTGAATTAGTGTGAATATGAGAGATGAAGTATTTCCCCTCTACCACATCTGGCCTAGTTTTGTTGAGAAACATCGTCAAAGAAGGCCCATGGAATGGCCTTATTGATCATTACATTATGCACCATAGGGAAGGAAGGCATGTCTTTTACCTGAGGATAGAAAGAAAATATGTTGATGATGTTTATTGCTACTACCTCTGGGAACATGAAGCTCTCATTAAAGATAGCCTTATTCCATTCAATCCAAATTCCCCAAGTGATAATCAATAGAAGATCTTGATACTTCTTGTTCATAGGTGTTGACATCAATCTCTGAAATGGTTTCTCAACTATTCCCCTTTCCAGGAAAGATTAACACCCAACAACCTAGAGTTTCTTGGGGGTACATCAGGAATCCCCCCCGCCCCCTCGCCAAGTTTCTCCATGAAGATACGAGGTTCGCAACAGAGTAAAATATTTCTCCTTGTGTTTTGCTGAGGTTTGTCCAAAGAGAAACGCCAATAAACATTTCTCCTAGATTCCCCTCGTCCCAGGGGTGCATGTTCGTGGAACACTACTATTTAGGCTATTATGCATGTGCATATTTTCAAATAACCATGTGCAAATAATGTGCCCTTTTGACTTATCTAACAAGACAAGTCTTCTTGTTAGTTTCATGTCTTAATGCACCTTAGGTGGCATTTCCACCTTCAGCCTTTATACCCATCCAATCCCAAAATTCCTATTAGAAAGGGATGTGTTTATTGATTATTTTCATGAATTAAAATGGAAAATTTTGCTTATGTGAAATTCTCTCCTAGTGGCTACTAGTCCAAAAAGTAACAACATTATAGGTGGTACTGGTAAGATAAGAAAATATTTCTAGTTTAAAGAATAAGAAATTGTATGGACCAATCTACGATTGAACATGTATCCTATTTTGCTTGAGGAGGGAGGCACCTCTCAAATTTAATACCATATCAAATTGTATTCCATTTTGCAAATAGGGAATATATTTTTTGGGAAAAACTTTTGAAATAATACCTTTATTACCATGCCTTGAAGCTACTCTTTATCACCCACCTATATCTTATGTTTTTGTGATATATTTATGTGAACTGTTTCCACATTATCACCAGAATCATCTACTCTATTGATCCATTTCACATCAATTGCTCAACACCTTCCACCTATAGGTGCTCTAAGACATTATTATCTCGTAGTGGATACCTCACAACCTCTTCCCTTGCACTTGATCCTTTTTTGTTGTCTCCACTTCCTACACACATTACACATAGTGAAATGCTTGGAACTATTGTATCTTATTCAAGAACTCAAGCTATCAAAATATTGAAGATGCACAAAGTTTCCTCTTTTTACGGTTTTTCATTAAAGATGCAAAGAAAGAAAAACTTAAACTTGGTGCTTCCAAAATCTCAGTAATTGTAAAAATTCTTAAAACCTAGAGTTGCTTTCTTACTTTTTTGGAGGATTTCACTGGAAAGGTTCTCCAATTGTGTGATCTTGTTCTATATATTTTTCCCTCAATAGATATTACATTATTTTATTCCTTAACCCACAAGGTGAAGCTTGATAGGAGAAACAAGGATTCTTGATATTTGAATTATACACAGATTTTAAATTTGATGATTGATATCTACTCTAAAATTCAACTTAAAATATCATGAGTTGTAAATTGGTGCAGGCCGTGGATAATTCGACTTCAGCAACATTCTTGCGTGTTGTTGGAAGTGAACTTATTTATAAATATTTAGGGGATGGTCCTAAGTTAGTCAGAGAGTTGTTTCGGGTTGCTGATGAACTTCCTCCTTCAATTGTTTGCATTGATGAAATTGATGCAGTTAGAACAAAAAGGTATCTCCCTTTGTTACCTCCATCTCAATTAACTAAATTTAGTGTTTTTACCACTTATTAACTTCTTCCTTGGGTTGTTTATTTGTAGATATGATGCACATTCAGGTGGTGAGCGTGAAATTCAGTGAACTATGTGTTAAACTAATAGAATTAAGGAAGGTCTTCCTACATGCATGCGTTCTTGCATGCAGAAGACTTAAAATAGGAAACCAGTTGTATTTAATTTACTTTTCCTAAGTTTACTTTGGAAAATAAATTAAATTGATCTATAAACTGAAATTAGGGTTTTTGCTTTACCTAAAGTTATAAAAGAGAGATCAATTGGTGGAGAGAACACACTTGTATTCCGATAGAGACAGGATACAAACAAGGAGAGAAAGTTAGACAGAGAATTTAGCCGAGATGATGGAGGTGCGAGCAGCAGGATCATCGAGCTTCGTACAGGTGGGCCGTACACTCACATAGGATGGTGTTGCGGTTTATCTAGGATTTTCCCAGTGATTCTTCTAGGTACTGCATTTTCCAGGTTTGGGGGAATTTGCAGTGATTGTAAAAGTTCCATATTTTCTCATAATAAAATCTATATCTAGCTGTTGCACCAGTTTTCCCATATTGGTTTTTTCTGGGGGTTTTCATACCCAAAATAATAGTGTCAATATTGTGATGTCATGTTGTGAGTTATTTCTTAGTTTTATATTCTGCTGCATACTGTAAAAGATATTCATGTGTGGTTATTAGTTGATATTTTGCATGCACTGTTTAGCCCTAGTTGAATATTAAAGGAAAATTTACATGGTATCAGAGCTCTAGTGAGCTAAAGTTGAGAGATTTGCAGCAGCAGTGATAGATCAGGGGTAGATCTATAGGAAGACAAAAACCAAGAGTTCCATATCTAGGGTTTGACATGTACACTTCACTATGGCCGTGCAGTTGAGATTTGAGGATAGAATCCAGGGTACTCAGAACTTTCCTACATGGAAAGAAAGGATCACAAGGATCTTGGGTGTCAGTGATGCAGAGGAGCACATTGACTCCACGAGGGTTGCACCCACATATCTAGCAGATTTAGCATCTTGGAAGAAGATTGATTCCAGAGCCATGCTAATTATCATGGATGGAGTGAAGGACCATATAGTCCCTCACCTTTCTGGTAAGAAGACTGCGGCATAGATGTGGACGGCTTTGGAGAATCTGTACCAAAGCAAGAACGAGAACCGAAAGATGGTGTTGTAAGAGAGGATGCACAGCACCAAGATGGCCAAGGGAGAAGGAGTGGTGCCTTATCTCATGAGGTTCACACAGATCAAGGATGAACTTGGAGCTATTGGCTCTAAGACAGTGGATGAGGAGCTAGTTCGAATAGCCCTCAATGGCTTCTCTAAGCCATGGGACACCTTTGTCAAAGGTGTTGTGGCTAGGGAGAAGCTCCCCGATTGGAAGAGAATATGGGATGAATTTGTGTAGGAGGAGACCCGCATGGTTCAAGGATTAGGCTCATCCAGCAGCGCCCCATAGATTGTGGATGAGGAGGCTCTATCCCTTACAGGGAAGAGCAAGGGGAAGGCAAAGAGGAAGAAGGATGGTAAGAAGAACCTTGACATATCAAAGGTCAAGTGTTTTATCTGCCACAAGCAGGGACACTTTGCCTCCCACTGCCCAGACAAGAAGAAGAAGAGTAACACTCAGATGGCTGGATCTGTAGAGGTGGATGAGTTCAGCAGGAACTTCGATGAGGAGTTTTTCTTGATAGATTGCATGGCAAGCACCACAGGGAGAATCATATGGTACATTGACATTGGAGCTTCTAGTCACATGACTGGACATAAGAGATTCTTTAGAGACTTGCAGGAGGGTGGAATAAGGATCCACGTTGAGGTAGGTGATGATGCACGGTAGAAGGTGCAGGGAGTTGGCACTGTTTCATTTGAGAGGGAGTCTAGAAAGCCCCTCAGTTTTGTTGATGTGTTATATGTTCCAGGACTGACCAAGAACCTTATATTAGTATCCACTCTGGAGGATAAGGGATATCAGGTGAATTTCCATGACCATAGAGTGTATATCAGGTCCAAGGGGTCAGATAGGAGCTTGGATTGGGTGATTGGTAGGAGTAGGAAAGTGTACAAATTACACTTTGAGCCTGAAAAGGCTCTAGTCAGCAGAAACAACAGTAGTCAGGGTGAGTTGTGGCATAGGAGGATGCCACACTTACACCATGGAGCACTGAAGCATTTGAGACAGGAATTCATTGGAGTTCCTCAGGTACAGGAGGAAAAGCATAACCACTACAAGGTTTGTGCTTTGGGGAAGAACATCAGGAAGCATTTCCCACAGAGTGAGCACAAGTCTAAGGATCCCTTGGACTTGGTGCATTTTGATGTATGCAGACCTATGAGTGTCCATTCATTCAGTGGTTACAGTTACTGTGTAACCTTCATTGATGACTATTCTAGGAAAATCTGGATCTATTTCCTGAAGGCCAAGTCAGAGGTATTTGAGAGGTTTCGAGAGTTCAAGACTCTTGTGGAGAACCAAATAGGAAAGAATATTTGAGTGTTGAGGATAGACAATGGGGGTGAGTACACTTCCAATGAGTTCATGGAGTATTGTTCAACTGAGGGGATCAAGAAGGAGCACACTGTGCCCCATACCCCATAGCAAAATGGAGTTGCATAGTGGAAGAACAAGACTATGGTTGGAGCAGCCAAGGCCATGCTATTTGATTAGGGATTACCACTATTCTTGTGGGCTGAGGCATATAGGACTGCAATATACATTCAGAATAGGTGTCCCCACATAACCTTGGGGAGGAAGACACTAGAGGAGGTCTTCAAAAGCACTAGGCCAGATGTGAGTCACATTCACATATTCGGTAGCATCTGCTATTGTCATGTTCATGCTAACAATAGGAAGAAGCTAGACCCTTCTGGAGAGAAGGGGTTACTTGTTGGTTACAACGATATTTCGAAGGCATATAGAGTTTACATTCCTTCTTGTAGGAGGATCATTGTGAGCATGGATGTCTAGTTCGATGAGAATAGGGCCTTTCAGAGATCTCTGGAATTACTAGCAGAGCAACAACTAGCATAGGAGTTGGGAGTCAAGTTGGAGGAGCTGGATGTACAGGTACAGGTACAGACATAGAGCATAGGTTCTAGTGGTCAGAGGGAGTCAGGTGGACAGGATCCTTCAGTCATTGACTTGAAGGATGAGCTGTAGCAAGAGATGGATATCTAGTAGCCACAATAGATTGGCACTAGGCCAAGGCCTAAGTGGTTTAGATCCACAATGCAGGATTCTAGGCAGGTAGATCCTCCATAGACATCTTTTAGATGGAGTGTACCACCAGAGAGGCTTAGTTACATGGCACTGATAATAGAGTTGATTAACTCTCAACCTTCTAGCATCGGGGAGGATGCACAACATGATGTGTGGCAGGAAGCTATGGTTGAGGAGTATGACTCCATTATGAAAAACCAAGTATGGGAGGTTGTGCTGAGGCCATAAGGGAAAAAGGTGGTGGGATCCAAATGGATCTACAAGGTGAAGCATGCAGCATATGGAAGCATGGATAAGTACAAGGTGCGCTTTGTGGCAAAGGGGTTTTCACAGAAGGAGGGTATTGATTATGAGGATACCTTCGCCCCTATTTTTAGGTATTCTTCCATTCATACCGTTATCTCACTAGCAGTTGAGATGGGTTGGCGTGTCCATCAGATGGACATCAAGACTGCCTTCCTCAACGGATTTATAAAGGAAGAGGTGTATATTGAGCAGCTAGAGGGGTTTGATGTGGAGAACAAGGAGATGCATGTATGCAGACTGCATCGAGCTCTTTACGGGCTCAAGCATGCACCTATATCATGGNAAGAGGTGTATATTGAGCAGCTAGAGGGGTTTGATGTGGAGAACAAGGAGATGCATGTATGCAGACTGCATCGAGCTCTTTACGGGCTCAAGCATGCACCTCTATCATGGTACTCAAGGATTGACAGCTATCTGCGAGAGATGGAATTTCAGCAGAGTGAAGCTGACCACAAACTTTAATTCTTGATAGGTGAGGTGCCTCTCATATTAGTCTTATATGTGGATGATCTCTTTTTGACAGGAGATGAGAGGCTGATTGGAGACTGTAAGTCCAACCTTGTAGTAGAGTTTGAGATGAAAGACCTTGGGTTGATGCATTAATTTTTGGGCTTGGAGGTTTGGCAAAGAGATGGATGCTTCATCATCGGACAAGGGAAGTATGCAATAGAGATCCTGAGGAGATTTAGGATGGAGGATTGCAATCCTATAGCCATACCTCTAGTTTCCAACTAGAGGAATATTGATGCATCAGGATCAAACGGATTTGATCCTACCTTGTATCATCATCTTATCGGATTGCTTATGTATATGGTCTGGTCAACACTCAACCACACATTAGCTTTGCAGTCAAATATTTGAGTCAGTTCATGGTGGACCCTTTGAGAGTGCATTGGACAGCTACGAAGCACATACTTCACTAAATCAGAGGTACAATGGAGTATGGATTCATTTATGAGCGCATTTGGAGTGTATAGTTAGCAGGTTTCAAAGATGCTGACTGGGAAAGATGTGTAGAGGACTAGAAGAGTACTTCAAGCTGTTGTTTCAACATCGGATCAGGGGTTGTCTCTTGGTTCAGTAGGAAGCAAAAGTTAGTTGNAAGATGCTGACTGGGAAAGATGTGTAGAGGACTAGAAGAGTACTTCAAGCTGTTGTTTCAACATCGGATCAGGGGTTGTCTCTTGGTTCAGTAGGAAGCAGAAGTTAGTTGCATTGAGCTCAGCAGAGGCTGAATACGTGGCAACCAGCATGGATTCTTGTGAGGGTATGTGGCTCAGGAAGTTACTTGTAGGGTTGTTCAAGTTTGAGCTAGAGGCTACAATAGTTCACTGTGATAATCACAGTGGTGTTAGGCTATCTGAGAATCCAGTTTTCCATTACCGGAGCAAACACATAGACATCAGATACCACTTCTTGAGATATTGTGTTCAGAGGGGAACCATTCGGTTGGAGTACATACAGACAGATGAGTAGGTGGTGGACATTTTCAACAAGGCACTTTACAGACAGAGTTTTGTGAAGTTCAGACATAAGTTGGGGTTTCTAGCGAATCCCTTCCTTGTTGAGAGGGAGTGTTAAACTAGTAGCAACAAGGAAACTCTTCTTGCATGCATGTGTTCTTGCATGCAGAAGACTTAAAATAGGAAACCAATTGTATTTAATTTACTTTTCCTAAGTTTACTTTGAGAAATAAATTAAAGTGATCTAAATTAACTTTAGTGAACCACTAGATAAAGTGAAAGTGAAATTAGGGTTTTTGCTTTACCACTAGTTAAAGTGAAAGTGAAATTAGGGTTTTCGTTTTACCTAAATTTATAAAAGAGAGATCAATTGGTGGAGAGAGCACACTTGTATTTTGACAGAGACAAGATACATACAAGGAGAGAAAGTCAGACAAATGATTTAGGTGAGAAGATGGAGGAGCGATCAACAGGATCATCGAGCTTTGTACAGCTGGGTTGTACACTCACAAAGGAGGGTGTTGAGGTTTAGCTGGAATTTGTCCAGTGATTCTAACGGGTACTGCATTCACCAGGTTNGAGCGATCAACAGGATCATCGAGCTTTGTACAGCTGGGTTGTACACTCACAAAGGAGGGTGTTGAGGTTTAGCTGGAATTTGTCCAGTGATTCTAACGGGTACTGCATTCGCCAGGTTTGGGTGAACTGCAGTGATTGTAAAAGTTCCATATTTTCTCATAAAAATTCTATATCTTACTGGTGCACCGGTTTTCCCATCTTGGGCTTTTTTGGAGGTTTCCATACCCAAAATAATAGTGTCAATATTGTGATGTGATGTTGTGAGTTATTTCTTAGTTTTATATTCCGCTGCATACTGTAAAAGATATTCATGTGTGGTTATTAGTTGATATTTTGCATGCACTGTTTAGCCCTAGTTGATTATTACAGAAAATTTACACTATGTTGGATTTGCTAAATCAACTAGATGGTTTTGATGCAAGAGGAGATGTGAAGGTTATTCTTGCAACAAATCATATTGAAAGTCTTGATCCTACTTTTTTGTGCCTTGGAAGAATAGATCAAAATATAGAATTTCCTCTAAGTGACATAAAAACAAGGAGGCGTATATTTCAGGTAATGACTATTTCAGACTTACAAATCAACACTTTTAAACTATTGCATTTGAGCTTTCATATTTTTAAGATAAGCAACATTACCAACCTTTATTTGTCTACATATGTTGGTATCTCTTCTAATAATGTGAATATAAGGCACAAATAATTTTTATCCTAGAAAGAGACATTGTTTGCAAAGCAACAGATAAAACTAAGTAGAAGCTATTAAGCCTTTTAAAATCCCATAGTTGAGATAATCTAACATAAAACAATGGGGAGTCTTAGCTTCCACCTTGCAAATATCCTTGTTTCTGAATGGCATAATAAGAAAGCTATGTAAGCATAATTAGGTTTTGATTGGAGAGCTTTTTGAGAAAATTCTTCTCTTCCATAGAACATCTTTCTGACCTTTGTTGTTGTAACCTTCCAGTNATAAGAAAGCTATGTAAGCATAATTAGGTTTTGATTGGAGAGCTTTTTGAGAAAATTCTTCTCTTCCATAGAACATCTTTCTGACCTTTGTTGTTGTAACCTTCGAGT
>LPNX010611007.1:40277-50944 GCA_001517045.1 Pseudotsuga menziesii | reverse complement strand
ATAGAAAAAATGTTTAAAAACAATACAAGCATGAATATATAAAACCTTTGTCAAAAAGAAAAAAATATCAATCAAGTAACTAGTCTCATAGACCAAACAATCTGTTGACACCGGGATTTGAGCCCCCAAAGTCAAGCGAGGGGAGGACGCTCCTGAGCAACAGTAGAACCGCTTTAGACTACGCCTTCGGCCCTGCGTAGTCAGAGAGGGATCTCTCATTTGTCACCAGAGTCTACTCCACATAAGGTTGTCAATCTTGTGTTTCACCAGAGTCTACTCCGCATAGGATTTTCAATCGAGATGATCAGGGGGTTAGGATCCTGAATGGGGCAAAGTATGTTGAGGAGAGGTGCATGGTGGAATTACCAGGGGCAAGGAACCATGGGAAAATGGAATCTAAACCCGTGTAATAAACGATTACAAAGGGAAAGAATGATGTGGGATTGCAAACAGAAGAAAGATAGATGCTGATTTCCCAATCAGGAGATATTTAGCAGGTGATTAGAGGACAAGAAGGGACAGCCCATCGCATGGAGCACCAACGAGATGAATTCCATGCAACTTTAGAAGAACCATTGATAAATTCCTGGAACAACACCAGGAGCATAGCGAGTATGACTTCCTAACCATTATACACTAAGTTGCAGACATGAAAGCAATCAACAAACTGGAATGGAAACAAGAAACACATTTACACATAAAGGAAATTACATATTGGGAAAAGCAACGACACATGAATCTCTCCCATGAGAAATAGTTCTTTCATTGCAATTTATTCATACATAGGCATCAAGTTTTACAAATGGGGAGCCTCGGCCCAGGAATGTTTCCCAATCCAATTCACTAACTCCTTTCTCCCTCTATCCGGAGCATTTTTATACAATCCTATTACTGAGACTACCGAATTAAAGCTGTTACAAGTTGCCATCAGGCGTTAATAGTGCAAGGAGTGGACTATTGCCACATTTTACAAATATAAACAAACATTATGGAGATGTGGTGCATGATAACGGAGCCTGATAGCANACAAGTTGCCATCAGGCGTTAATAGTGCAAGGAGTGGACTATTGCCACATTTTACAAATATAAACAAACATTATGGAGATGTGGTGCATGATAACGGAGCCTGACAGCACAGAGCCCCATACCATCCTGCTTCGTGAAAATGACTCCCATGCGGCGTGCTGATGGTCAATCATCCACACAAGTTGTCCTAGACCTATTTTGCGTCTCCTTGTCCAGCTGGCACATGTCACTCAAAGGCTTACAAGAAGACCTAAATCCTTTCCTCTACCATTCTCTCGACCTCATCATCCGTCAGGTAAAACTGTTATAGGAGGAGGATGAAGAAAAGGTGGCCAAACGCTTGGTGACGATAAGCAGCTTAAGAAGCTTATCATCCTTGTACTGTCTTCTTCCTCTTACGAGGAGGATTCTTCTACGAGCCATGCAGCCAGGTGTGGGTTTGACCCTCTCCTCTCCCATTACCAAACATCCAAGTGGAGCCTCTAGGAATGGTGTCGAAGGCTCTGGACTCACCTGGTCCCAGTATGAGCATTTGCTCCAACAGTTCTGCCACCATTGTGAGCTGGGACTTCGGAGGTCATGACTGTAGCTGGGAGTGCTGGAGGGACGTAACTGGGATGTCAAAATCCATGCACTGAACATCTAGAGACCGAGTAGTGTAGAAGTGGGTGAATCCATCTTGGTATTTCACATTTGTGCCCCGGCGGTTGGTGATTTTCTGGTGTGGATAACCAGAACACAGATTTCATGTTTGCCTACCAAGAGTACCCCTTGTCGAACCAATTTCTCGAACCACATAGTCATGGTCATCTATGAAAGACTTCGACTCTTCTCACAATTCAACCCTATATCTCTTATCATCTACACAGTTCCATGTCTCAATGATCTTCGGAAGATGGTGTTATATAGTACGAGCAGGAATGGCTTCAAGAAGGGCTATACCTTTAAAGTAGCTGCGATGGTGGCATGTGTGGAGCCAGGGCAGGGATTTTCCCTCCTGATGTTCAATCATATTATCCGGTATGGCTAAGATTCCGAACCATTTCCACATGGCTACCAGGTTGGTTCCAAGGGTTGCGGATTTGACCATCTCCTACCCTTTCAATTACCTTGATGGTGGTGTTGGGCTATTTTAGTTCGTCACGTCCCTTAGCCTCGTGTAAATGCCAGGTTTATCACCTTAGTGAATCAAACCTCTATCTCTCTCATGGCTTCCTTTTAAATGAACCATGTGCCACACTTGCGAACCGAGAAAAAAGTGTTGCTGGACAAGACTTCCACCTCAGGCATATCTCAAATAGCGTCGGAGGAATCAGCCAATCTGCAATGGGGTGGATTACATGTGTGAACACCTCCTCTACTGTCATCTTCACACTGGATGGGAAATTTGTACCTCAGGAGTCTTCTCAGTCATCCGATTAAAGGAATCTTTTATGTCCACCGTCCATGTTCCATTCATCCTACCGCCAACTTCTCTCTTCTGAACACTGCGGGAAGTTCTGGATCATGACACGTTCTTAACTGTCGATCGAGATTGACCTTTCATGCAGCCATCAATCCAAGTGGGCCCCACCATCTTTCGCAGTGGGAAACTTAGATATTTGTCCGTTCTAGTTTGCATTGCGAAATGAACCGCAGCCGTAGATTTATCCCTTTTTTCATCACGACCGTCGATCTTCACAACCTCTACCACTTTTTCATGATTTGAGATTGTGGTTTTACCCACACAAGTATAGATCACGAAATTAATTTTGGCCATAGATATGCCCCGGATCTCATCTCAATTGTCAAAGGCCTCCAATCAGTAGCACGTTTCACAATCCGAGACGGAAGTCTTGATCATGCATATTTGCTCGCACGAAGCGATTTGGAGCTGTTGATCCACCTCCGATCAATCACAACCTTTGATTATGAACCCTGCCCAATGTTAATAGCACACCTATTGCTTTCCTCATTGAAGGGTGGTCACATGAAATTTGAGGGACTGGTACCCCTACCGAACCTCCATCAAGCCCTTATATCAATCTGTTAAAAGTGGAGTGTTAACACAATCCAGAGAAATTACAAATGACTAAATTCATCTATAGTAAGGACCGTGAATACTTACAATTATCCCCAATCTGAACTTGAAACATATGAGTATTCCTAGTAGCAATCCAACCATATCACAAGATATTAAGTTCACATTAGCAACATAGTATTGTAAACCAGATCCTATATCCACACCTAATCAAATATGGGTTTAGATGTTAGCTTACATTTTTTTCTGTAATTTCCCTCTAATGTCCATGGTTATTTAATTAACCAAGGAACAAATAATTAATTAAAATAAAAAATTTCATTAGTACTAGAGATGTTAAGTACTCACCTGAGAGCATTGTCTGTATTCCATTAAGAAGGATAGATGCAGTAAGAAATGGAACCAACTCTGAGACTCTTTCTGCGTCACTTGGGCCACTTGTGAAGAGATAACCCAAGACATTTTCACAAAGAATAAAAACTTTTGCAAATATTATTTTGATGATTGAATATGTAGCCACTAAAAAAAAACTGAAAAGCATGCAGCCTCAGCAGTCCCAACACAAAGTTCATTGGAGACCCTTACACTGCAAAAGGGAATATTGTGAACAATAAAGAGCATTTGGACTGTAATGCATATGGAAGTCATATATTGCATAAGTCATTTAATTGTGAAACCCAAGGAATATAGTTAGGAAACAATTAAATCATTAGGGAGATATTATGGCATGAATCTGCGTTTTATTCGTAAAAGTAGTTGATATCTTGTTCTAGAGTAATGCATGCTTTGTTAAATCTTGTGTTTGATAATGATTAAGAACTTCATTATCCTGCTCTAATTTCTTTGAATGTTGAGTAGAAGTAAGAAATGTAGGATAAGGTGGCGATGCCTATGAATGGAGGAGACACAGAATCACTGGTTTCTATTTTAGAAGAGGAGGTGATCCAATCATTATTGTTTAATGAGGTTAGATAACGTTTTGTGGTTCCTTAAGTACCATGCAAGGTTGTATCTCTTTGCAATCATTTGTGTTTGTTTTTCCCTTTTGTAAAATCTATTCACCCATTTATCTCTACAATTGGGGTTTTTCAAGTCTCTTTTTTTTAGCTTTGCTCTATTTGAACAGTTGTGTCAAGTTATTTGCTGGTTATTAATTTTTGTGCATACAATTAACATTGGGTTTCGACATTAATATTCTAATAAACAGAAAACATCTACCGGAGTTGAAGTGTGTCTCTGAAGAAAGGATAATGAGATACCACTCAATTTAGTGAAGGGTCGAATTTCAAAGGAAATGGTTGAAGTCTCATGCAAGGTAGTATCTCTTCCTATACACTTGGGTTAATTTTTCTCTTCTTGTCTACTGGGGTTTGATATTATTACTCTAATATACAACAAAGGTCTTCTGGGGTTGAAGCATGTCTCATAGGAGAGGGTAATGAGATACCACTCACTTATAAAATGGCCAAATCCCAGTAATTACAAAGGAAATGGTTGAAGAGGAGAAAATACTTCAAGAAGTACGTTTGAAACACCAGGGTACAGAAATGGAAGTATCAATCAAGAGTGAAAATCTAGAATTGAGTGATTCCATGTTTAGCAAATTGGATGAACTTTTGAATCAGACTGAGATGTATACAAAGTTCCCACTAGAGAAGATGGATGATATGACTTTTGTAAGTTATAACAATGTTCCTGTTATTTCTTGTTTCTTAATTTTAATAGCTTGTCATTTTTCAGAGTGTTTTTATCCCTGTGCGCAGAATGCAGTTGTAGATGACAATGTGCAAGCAACTCAAGGGACTAATGTGAAGATATCTAGCAAAAGAAAAGTAGTTGCTGCTCACAATGCGATAATTTTAACTCCTCTCAGGCACTTCCTTACCTTTTCCCTCGTTAAAATGTATTAAGTGCTACATTGCCATAGATGTTTAATTTCTTGTGGCATTGTGTGGATACCATATGATTAATGGTTGTAGAAAAGAACATAAGATTTGGGAAGGTATCACAGATGTATCAAGAATGGATCCCATGCATATCTCTTCAATATCAATGCTGTATCACTTCAAAATATGAATTTGAAATGTATCTGAGAAGGATCCCAATTAAATACGTAACCAACCATATCTAGGAGGGAGGGGCTAAGTATCCAATAACAAAAATTATGAGTTGTGCCTTTTGGATTAACTTCCAGTTATTGTAAAACCATATAATTGTTTTTTATTTTCTTTAAGTCTTCCTAATTCTAGCATATACATATTAAGCTTAAAATTTACAGGAATGTATTTTATTGTATTCGACATTAGGGAAACATTTTATGTCAAACTTCCACTTTTAAAAAAAGGAAATTTTGTAGATGGGAAATCCATGTGCTTGTGTACTTTGATAGGAAATTCCATTGTGTGACCTACATTCTTCTATGTGAAACTACAATTTTAAAACCTTTAAACATCGGTTTCTTCCCACAGCCATAAGTGACCTATGAAAGAAATTTAGGTGTGTGTTGGTAAAATAAAGATTATGTTACTGTGTTTATCATACTCTTGACTCGATATTTCTAGAAGTATTTCTCCATTATGATTACAAGTTTACAACTCTTACAGGTGTTGAGCTTGGTGACAAGTCAATCAGAAGGAGAACTATTTGAAGAATCCCCTGCTCGTGTTAAGCGTTGTGTTGGGGGTGGTGCATCTCAAGGGAATTCAGATGATAACGATACTGATTTAAAAGTGGTAGAAGAATTTGTTTCAATGAATCTTCGCTGCCCTGTAAGTAAAATGATTTAGATGTTGAGTATTAGGTTGATATGGAGCTTTCAATGTGAACACATTGAGATTGTAAATTTGATTTTATTAATATTTATTTATGAATATCCCTTTTTACAGTTCTTATATCCCACGCTGTGCTTTATTATGTATCTAGTAGTTGTTGGTTGTGATTTATTAATTGTGCCTTACATAATCAAATCCTGCATTAGATCATATACCCATCAGATGTTTGAACTTTAAAGTGCTGCAATGGAAGAGTTACTGCAGATTAGGGAAACATAAAATGATTTCATAAGCATTGAAAGACCATGTAGAAACTAAATGAGAATTATAAGGGAGAGATTAGAAACTCATGGTGCACGTTCCTTTCTCTGTATCAGCTTTGTTACTTTGCAAGCTTTGATTGAACATTCGTATATTGTATCAAGAATTACAACTTTCTAATGCAAATTACATTTTCTTCTAAGAACTAGCTCTAGCAACCATTTTGAATGTAACTGTCACTTGATGCTTTTGATATCTTGTAATTATGCATGTGGGGGTGTTGCATTGTATTTTTTGTTTCTCTTTTTATGTTTGATATAGCATTTCCAGAATTTTCATATGGATTTGGGTGAATGACAGCTAAGTGGATCACATATAAAAGTTGTTGGAAGGTTCAAACCTTGCATTCATATGGGGTGTTTTGACCTCAACACTTTTGTAGAACTCAACCAACATGCACGGAAGGTTAGGAATTACTAAAAAATTCAAATGTAATGCTAACACTATCTTCTATAGATTTTAGACATCATTACAGCACAAACATGCTAAGCAGTGAAAACAGTAATGCTATCAAACTAACTTTGATTCTTAATGCAGTGGTAGTGTCCAATATATATAAAGAATTATTCATTGGAGGACATTATAATTGACCCATATTTCAATTGCATTACATCACATTGAAGTATATTCTCTATTTCCTTGTACAGTTGAGTTGGAAACCAAAATATTAATCCTTATGTTGCTAGGTGTGTATTTACAATCAACTTTTAGATGCCCATTAACATGCATACCATGGTTCCTAGATGCATATTAAAAACTACCTCGAGGATGTAACTAAAGTTGAAGTTAAACTGGATGGTTGTTGGCGTCCAAAACATGATGGTGAAAACAAGTTACATGAGGATTGGAGATTTCCTGATGGATCCATCAATATGAAAAATAAATATATCAAGAATCAAAATGTAATTTTGAAATAGGTGATGCAGGACCCTTGGAAAAAGGTAAAGCATGAGGATTTCTGATTAGAAGGGCGTATGACATTGAAAATTGGAATCAAGAGAAATCAAGATGGTTTCTAGAAAGTTAGTTGTGCAGGTATTCAACCTTCTGAAGCAAACAATATGTCTAGAGAAATTGATAAGAAAAAATTCAATGCCATGCTTCATAACATTAGCAGTGCAACTACTAGGAACAAAGTTGATGAAGATGCAAGTGTTAACCAAAAATCAAGTTGGAACCTGGAATTTTCAGAAATAATGATGCTGGCCTTGACTCTACATCTTTAGGAAATTCCTTTCCCCCATGTAAATCTGGTAGGATTCTTCATTCAGAGGCCCATAAAGAGTCTGAAGTTGTAGTTCTAAGTGATTCAGAAGAGGAGAATGGGGATGAACTAAACATTGGTTCGTCGGCTACATTGACATTTGTGGGTTCATATAATCTTGGTCATGGTGGATCATTAATGTTAAATTGTCAGGAAGTTTTACCAGAGGGTACATAGGTTAATAGCAATCCTATTCCATTCCTGCTAGTTCATCTAGACCTCAGAATTGCTTTTGCAAAAATTCACTCCATGACAATGTGAATCCTTCCCTTGAATTATTTGTGGGAAATGGTGGTGATTTGACGTTACCACAAAAATAGGTCAATGGGACTAAAAGGACACAATTAGTATAAGTACAGTGTGGGAGTGAAAATGTAGCTCCTATAAAAAACTAGAACTATATCTATGACAAAATAAAGTAAAAAGAAAAAATACAAGTAGTAAGTCCACCTCCAAAACATGTATATAACCGTATCCAAGGCACAGTGAAGAGTGAACATGAAGCGGATGAAGTCAAGAACATCCAAGTCTGATAGTCGATGGCGATGGGGGCGAACTAGGAACTAGCTCGCTATATGTCCTTTGGAACTCTCTAGGTGTTCAATTGTATGATGCTTGTTGAATAAATATGCCAATTTGTTTCGAATTTTAGAAGAAATTCAACCTCAATATTTCCCAATAAGTAAAAAACAATAATTCATGTCTTCAAAATTTGTTATTAGTTTATTTGTAGATGACTATGATTTTTTTAAACATTGTTGAGGTTTCTAGTTGGGGTTTATGAGTTGATGGGAGTCAAATACATGAAGGATTTTACCAAAGACAATTAAAAGTAAGTTGACTCTACCTATCCATACTGCACAAAAAATTGCTGAACTTTGTACTACTGCTGAATTTCCATAAAGCAGAGGACAATATGGAAAAAAATTGCTACTATGTCAAACATAAATTAAACTAGGATAATCCTATATTCCTTGTTAAGAATCCCATACACATCTATCTTCCTATGATGGTATAATCCTCTTGAAGCAAACCATCTTTAAAATATTGTGAACAAGAGAAACATGGATAATGTTTGTTGCAGGTGTTTGAGATATAATTCAACACTAAATATGAGTATTGTGCCCCCTGTGTATAATGTGACACAAATATAGTAGGGTTAATAAAGGTTTGCAATAGTTATCACACTCTTTTGATCTATCTGGTTTTTTCATGTTGTGTTCCACAAGTTGTAAACAAGAGGAAGGAGTATTGATCAACTGCTCTCGTTTCCAGGTGTCAGACAATATTCTTCATGATGCAAACAACAATTCAAAAACATTTATATTTTGTTCTCAGAGTCTGAAGACAAAGGTATGATTATCTTGTTTAGTTTCTTGGTTAACTGGGTTCCAATCAAATTTAGATATCTTGGCATGACTCTAGATGACTAGTTAGATAGTTTAACAATAGATGTATGCTTTTCATTCCTATAATTTTTTGGGAATTTTGCATTTTGCATCATTCAAGCATACAAAATAATGATTATCAAGTTACTATATATACATACTGACTTACCTTGTAATAGTCCTTCAAGTCTTTCAAATGCATTTATTAAGTGCAAGAAGGACTTGAAGGACTAGTATAGGGTAAGCCATTATGGATCTATAGTAACTTGATAATCATTATTTTGTAGGATTGAATGATGCAAAATTTGTTTGAATATCATCATTATCAAGCAATAACTACTTTTTAAAGGGTGCTAGCTCAATGGTAGAGCAACTGCCTAATTATAGGCAGGAGGTTGGTGGTTCGATTCCTCTGTACCCTATCATAAATTTGTGGCTACAAAAATGACTAAATTCACATATATACGACTATTAGTAGCTAATTTCCCGTATCTAGTCATATTTAGCTTAGTCATTAATATATTATCATCTAGTAGTTTATTTAGTTGTATATTTTGTCATTAATTGCTGCAATTAGTGACTAAATCTGTGACTAAATCCATGACTAAATCAATGACTAAATCATTGACTATCAATGACTAAATCAATGAATCAATCATTGACTATCAATGACTAAATCAATGACTAATTAGTCAAGATATTAATGACTAAGTGAAATGCGACTAGCTATAAGATAGTGGGAATTTGCTACTATTAGTCACCGACTCAAAAATAGTCGTTTATAGGTGGATTTTAGTATTTTTTTTAGTCATTAATTTCTCATTTTGTACTAGTGGGCCCATGGTATTTCATTAGTATATGGTATTTACTAATTTCTAATTAATATGGATAGCTTTTGTATGTGGAATTTCATGTATGAACATGGTTTTCTTCCCAACATATGGTTTTACCAATTAGTTGGTGATTTTTATGAATACTTTAAAAATGATTTTACCATAATTAAAACAATGATTACAAATAAGGAAGTCAAATGTAGCTAATATACTATTAGAAATACATGACAACTTCCTTTCTTACACATGACTTCACATAAGGCATATTATCCTACCTAGAGATGGTGCAATGATCAATTAAGAGGCCAATATGGCTTTGTGCTACTTTGCAAGTTGTAGAGGGACTTGCAGCTCTTAGTGCTACTTTCATGGATATAGTTTTGAGATCAGAGGGGAAGTTAGTCATGAATTCCAAGGATATTTATAAGATCAAGCATGTAGTCTAGATCGACATCCAGAAAGGCACATTACATAGGTTAGGAAGTTAGCCTGTTTGTAGGCTTAGAGAAGTCATGGATGGTATTCAGTGTTCTTGAGGTAGCAGAAGGCTCGTCTTAGTGAACCCACTTGATGGGAGATGAAATAGATGTCCATATATAGGAATCAATGGTGTAGATGGAACATGATGCTTCCACATAGAGGGAGTAATTGTAGCGCACTTATTGACGTTTCTCCAATTTTTGTAGCATGGGGAAGACATTTCCCGATTATTAGTCATGTGACTTGGCTAGGAGTGAATGGCAGAGTGGGGAGATATTTTAGACACTCTTTGACAGAATGGGGAGATAATCAAAGTGGGGAAATGTATTCTCTTGGACACTCTGTGACTGAGTGGGGCGATCTCCTAGACACTCTGTGATGGAGTGGGGAGATATCCTGGACACTCTGTGATGGAGTGTGGAGATACTCACAATGGGGCAGTTCTTTCTCCCAAACCTCTGTGACTGAGTGGGGCGATCTCCTAGACACTCTGTGATGGAGTGGGGAGATATCCTGGACACTCTGTGATGGAGTGTGGAGATACTCACAGTGGGGCAGTTCTTT
>LPNX010611007.1:17874-29630 GCA_001517045.1 Pseudotsuga menziesii | reverse complement strand
CCTCTTATTGATCAAGGGTTAAATTCCCAGCAGTTGTGGGGCCCTAGGTTATTAGACTATTCTAGAGAAGTGTTAGCTGGAATATTTCACCTCCTGTAGATAGCAAGGTGTTCCACTAGTCTAAATGGTTCAAATCCAGAACAAATAGAGGACAGAGGTTGAAGACTCTCCCTAGACACCGTAGATACCTGGAATGTAATGCTTCGATCGTTACCCTGTGTACCTACAATAAGCTTCAACATGCAAACATATCGAAACCACCAGAATATAATCTACTAATCTATGTTAGTGACTAAGGAATCTAACAACATACATGTGAAATCAAATAACAACAATATATGTGGGACAGAAATCAACTTGCATTAAAAAAATATGAAGAAGTTTACAACCAAGCCTTAGTGTTTACATGCATCTCCATGAAACCAAGCATTCTCATCCCCGTAAGCTCTGACTCTAGCTCTCTCTATGCTCTCCAATGATATGGACCAAGTGATCAATCCAACAGCATAACAATACNCATCTCCATGAAACCAAGCATTCTCATCCCCGTAAGCTCTGACTCTAGCTCTCTCTATGCTCTCCAATGATATGGACCAAGTGATCAATCCAACAGCATAAAAATACCTTAATAGTTCTCTCCCTCAACCGTGTCCATAAGTTTGTATTTATAAGGCTAGATGGATAGGGATGGTTGAGAGATTAGTGGGTGTGGTGGCCTCTAAGATCCTAGGATGGGGAATCTCAAGCTCAACTAATGCACAACAGTAGAGATAAGGGAGGATATGAGGCTTATCATCTAGAAGCCTCGTGAAACTTCTCTTTTTCCCTTTTTACTCAGGGTACCACATTTCTCCTTCAATAACAGAGCGGTTCTGGTAATAACCACCTATGGACCAAGGGCCATAAGTGGTGGCACCACTTGTGGTCAATAGGGGATGCCAAGGTGTGAACAAGGGTACCGCTTCTGGATAAAAAGGTAAGTGTGGTGCTGGGAATTTGTATGAAAGATTGACATTTAGTATGGGTTTCCACTCCAGGAGTTGGGATTTAGGGCAAGTAGGTATGTCAAATATCTTATCACATGATGGTGATAGGATTTTGGTATAATAGGATGCCCCCCAAAGCATGAGTCTTAGAGGGATACGATAAATGAGAGATTTGAGAGAAAAAGTCATCACCATGAGATGAAAATGTCAGCTCAATCAAAACAAGTTGTTAAGTAGGAATCTGTAGTACATCAGTATGTTGACTCATAGACACAAGTAACCAAACTCATGGCTGCAGACCAATACAAGGTAGATCCATGAGAGGAATAAACAAGCATGGCTACTAGAGTACAACATAGATCCATGTGATAGAGGACTCAAACTTGGACATAGCTACCAGACATACAACATAGATCTATGTCATACAGACGCAAATTTGAGCATAGCCATGACCATACAAATGTGGATCCATGCCAGATATACAAAACTCCATCGCAACCTGGGGAAAAGCAATGAGCACTTTAAACTAACACCTAGGGTATTTGTCTCGTCTTCCACAAAGTACGATTCTATCCATGTGATTACAATGATCTGAATTTGTACATGGTAGAAACCACTTGATTACCGGCCAATGATGTGAACCGTTAACAAGTGCGAGGGAGATCACCCTTAATGTCAATGATTCCCAAGGTACTCTAGTACAATCTACTGAGTGTGAATATATGTCATGATGTCGAACACTCAGTCGATGATGTGAACCTATGTCGAGAGCGAGAGAATCTGTCATTGAGGCATATAGATCTCAAGGTACTAAATATTGTTTCTAAGACTATTTCCTAGATAATGAGCTGATGTTTATGGGAATAGTATCGTCGAAGGAGGGCCATGATGAGTCCCACATCGACGAAACAAAACTCAGAACATAGTCCTAGAATGATGTGAATGTAGTAAACATATGAATGACTCAAAGATAGTGACACAAAACCTGTGCAGACTGCAGAGGTAGAACTTCTTCAAATCCCCTTTGAACATTAGGTGGCATGACAAAAAGACTTGGCAGCATGATTGAATGGGACAGACACACAATGTGATAGTGGACAATGCATTCTTTTGAAAGACTCAAAGGAGTGACATGACTCATGAAAGTGGATTGTCATGGAGATTAGCTGAATACCCAATTGACTGACATGATTGTGCAGACAAGTGCCATGTTCAAAGTTAACGACAAACAACTGCCATTATTTGCAAAATGATTCCCTTCCCATTTCCCCAATCATGATTGATGAGTGCCTCTTTTCGGTTTTACGAGTTCAAAGAGGGTAACAAACACTCAATATAGCTTGTTGAAAGACAAGTCCAGACTCATATATTTTACCAACCTGAGAGAGGAGGGGTTCGTTCCCAAAACAGGTCTCTCAATGTTTAATTTAATGAGTCCACTGAAAGAAAACTCGGTATCATTCATGTTTAGAGAGTCTGAACGAATACAGAAGAAAACTCCAAAGGGTCCTTTTTCATATGCTTTAGTCTCTAAGGCCCAAAAAAGTATAAAATCATACCTTAGAGAACTCTTCCAGTCATGATTGGCTGGAGTGTTCCTTTTTCGTAAGTAGTCCTATCCGAACCGAAAAAGAGATAACCTACCATCGAAAGGACGACTCTTCAAATACTTTTACGAGTATGAAGGAGACAAGTACTCGAAAATATTTTCGTATTTAAGGAGCCTAAAAAGAGTTTAAAGAGGTCTCCATGACGTTTGTTTACACAATGTCATTTTTTACGAGCCTAGAAAGATTCGGAAATGGATTCGATGATCTTTTCATGTTTAAGGAGTCTGAAAAAAGATGTGAAAAGAAGACTCCATGAGGTTTCTTTACACAATGTCAAATTTTACAAGCCTGGAAAGATTCGAAAATGGACTCAGACCTTTGATACTAGTTTTAAAGAGCGTGATCAAAGTGTCGTAATAAATGCTCATCGACCTTTTCCGTTTTATGAAAGTATGAAAAAGCCATAAACAAACTTTCAAAACTTTTTGCTAGAGTTCTCCTATCCTGCAATAGTCTCAAGAACAAGTGTTAAATGCATTCAAAACTAGAATTAGGGATTACGATAGATAAATTTTGACTAAAACATGATTTTACATCAAAACTATAGCAATTCAGACCCAAAAATGCCAATATAAGTCAAGGAAATAGTAAAAAATCAAATCATTTCACTATTTACCTCTAGCAGAGAGCACTTGGAGCATTTTCTTAGCTAGATCTTCCACAGCTGATACCGAGAGTTTCCACCGTCCATTTTCAACATTGTCAGTTGCAGGTAATAGCTAAAAGCCTTATATTTAATTTCATAGCCTTTATTTTGATATTTGGTGGGGTTTTGGGCCCATATGGCAAGCCATAAAACTCAAAATGCGGGCATCGCGGCTAGCCCTTGCGGGATACGTGGTACCACCCAAGAACCGCGCCAATAACACAGTGGACAAGCGGTGCCACCATCTGTCTCCAATAGTGCAGAGGCGGTGTCGAGCGTGGATAACTTAAACTAATAGTATGGTCAATTTAACTTCATTCTTTTGATTTTCAATGATTTAAGGATGATTCTAATGCATACCATTATTGTTTTTGACAGGTCTAGGTTTCTCAAAACATGGTGATATGGAAAGAAAGAACGCATGACAATGAGGATGCTGCTGCCGAGAGAAATGCGGGTTGTATTGCCACACTATGGGACTGTGGGCTCCTAAAGTTCTTCCGGACCCTAAGAATGGTGTCGCACGAACAGTTACTGGAACACATACTACAAATGTGGAATCTAGAGCAGCAGTATCTCGAGGTGGGGGCCCATATACTTACAGTGGAGGTAGAGGATATCTACTTCCTGACTGGTCTCTTAAGACGGGGTGCCCCCATCTCACTGATGGGTTCCTGTGGAGGGGACATTACTACCAAAGAGCTTATAGATCGACACTGTGCACCAAGGACAGGTACATCGGGGATAAATATCCCCATCAAGGCAGTGACAGATAGGGCTCTACAGACTATTCTGTTTACCATGTAGAGGGTGGTCGAGAGTTAGGGTGTGCACCAGGCTTCCAGGGCACACATGTTGTATGCCATAGAGTCCATGGCACCCACGGTGTTCAACTGGATGGAAGCAATGCTTCCAATCTTCAAGGATCAGCTGACTAAGTGTCGGCAAGCAGAGCTGAAGCAGTTTGGATTTGGTTCCATGTTAGCCTACTTCTTCTTCGAGTAGGTTCCACAGATGAGGCCTCAGGTGACCTTCCATATTCTGAGAGCATGGGACCCTTGTATGCTGAGGTGGGTCCAAGTCATGGCTCACATAGGAGCGGGTAGGGGAAGGGTGAAGTTCAATGATTCATTCTTCAGATGGATCTGAGATTAGATCCTCATGGTTGAGGACTATGATTATGCAAGCACGGACTTTATCGGAGATCCTAACCTACCATTCCCACCTGGCAGCCAGTGGGGTGATATCGGTAAGAAGCAAGGAACCCTAAAATGGATGAAACATTTTTATGTTTTTTATGTTAAGCGATGAGACTTATATATTCTCATGTAGATGTTGGAGCAGTGAGACTTGGAGGAGCATCTCCGTTGGATAGGTGAGCTAGAGCCCGCTTTGTACCACCGGGTGATGATATTACCGGGGAGATAGAGGAGAACCTGGAGAGGTTAACTCTGGATATCCCATATACTGACATAGATGACCTCTCGATGAGATATTAGAGATCTACAGCGGGAGTATCGGGTCAATTCAGTAGGTTTCTACGTAGGGTGGCTCGAGCAGTGATGTGCTATCACAAGCACCACTAGTGTATGAGATATGTACTGAAAGCTGATAGCTTCTGGATTTTGTATGATGATTTTTCCTGAAAGCCTACGTGCTTCAGAGGAGGTCTCGAGACCTATTCTTTGTAAAAAATTTCGTATATATATATACAGACTTTTGCATGATGTTTATATGTTTCAAATGGTAAATGTGTTTTCTATGAGTTTTATGTGTCTCCAAATGTTTATTTACAATGGACCATGTTTGATTTACCGTCATGAATTGGCAATATGCCAGTCTAGGATGTAGTTAGCCAATGAGTCAGTCACTACATTATGTTCCCTAGGGATATGCTTATAAGTAATAGTTTTGAATGATCTTTCTAACAAACGTACCCTCTGAAAGAGGTGGAGGAGTAACGGGTTCCTAATGGTGTAGACGTGGTTCAAATGGTGAACCACGAGCTGAGAGTCCATCAAGACTACTAAATCACGAACATCCTGGGAGGCAACTTCAGTTAGAAGACCGATGACTGCTTCATACTCGGCGATGTTATTAGTAGCGGGACCTATACAAACGGCTCCTGAACTGACCAAATATTCAGCTGGGGAATAGAGTACCCAAGCAGCCGAGGTGAGATTCAAGGTGTGGTGGAAAGCACCATCAACGAAGTCGTAGAAAGGCATCTGCATGACCAAAACATTGTATAAACAGATGCGGACACCAAAACTCAAAACCATCTTGAAAATACTAAAAGCACATTGAAATTCAATCAATATACATATATACAAGATACTATCCAAGAAAACCTAGGCGTAGTACCTTTTCAGGTACAACCCATTGTGAGGTTGCCCCAAAGGGATTCCATTGTAATCAATGAGCTCGTAAGCTCCTTTCTCTAACACCTTAGAAATAACGAAAGGTCTATACCACATGGACTCGAACTTACCCTTCCCTAGTTTGTCATATCTCTAGTCATAGGTCAAGACTAGGTCACCCTCGTTGAAGACACGAGGTTGGACGGATTTATCATACTGTGCCTTGACGCATTTCTTATGTGCCTCATTAGCCAAGGCAGCATCTCTACGAGTCTTGTCAAGGTTACTCAAGTACAAAAATCTTTTTTCCTCTGTGGAAGTGTCTGGGAGAAGTTCGACGGCAAGTTGTAAAGATGGAATTTGACATTGGATCGGTAAGACGGCTTCAAGTCCATAGACAAGCTGAAATGGCATGAAACCAGTCGCTGTTTTCATAGAATTCTAATAATCCCAAAGAGCAGAGAAAAGAACGTGGTGCCAGTTGGATTTATGGTCTCGAACCATCCGATGAAGCATAGTTTTTAAAACTTTGTTAATGGCCTCTACCTGACCATTAGCTTGTGGATAATATGACGTAGAATTTTCATGGTGAAACCCTAGCTTTGCACTCATTTCCTCCATCATCTGATTATGGAAATGGGATCCGTGTTCAGTAACGATGGACTATAGAACTCCAAATCTAGCTATGATATGATTGAACAAGAAGAGAGCGGCAGTCTTACCATCTTCCGCATATGTAGGCATGGCCTCAGCCCATTTAGTGAAATAATCAATGGCTACGATGATGTAACCATGCCCCCCGGTTGAGGTAGGCTTACAATGCATGAAGTCAATCCCCCATTTGGTGAATGGGCCAATGAAAATGACGGGGTGGAGCAGAGCGGGGTGGGTGCGCTTTTTAGGATAGAAGTGTTGACAAGGTGGGCATTTCTTAACAGCCTCATGAAAATATTTGAAGATAGAAGGCCAGAAATAGCCAGCACAAAGGATTTTCTGGGCTGTAGCCATCCCATATAAATGACCGCCACATGCTCCAGAGTGGCAATCATTCAACACATGTTCAGCCTCCTCATGAGTGAGGCATCACCGGAGAATAGAGTCAAACCCATGTTTATACAAAGTATCATTCAGGATGAGATAGTATTTCACATGGTGATGGATATGGCGGCGATCATTGCGAGATAAATGCAGCTAAAAACACTGCATCTGGAGATATATCAGCAAATCTGCATACCAAGGATCAGTAGTGCTTATCAGGAACAGGAATTCATCCGAAAATGAATCACTGGGCTCAGTTTTCGTCGAAGCACAGGGAAGATCACACAGAAGCTCTGCAAAGACCAAGGATTTCTTTGATGTAGCCTTGGAAAACTCTAGATAGAACTCCTAAAGGATAACAATCCAATGGGAGTACTTGCCCCGAAGCACCTGACAAGTCAGGATGTAGTACATCAAGTTTTGGTTTGCCAATACGGTGGTAGTGCGGAGCAGAATGTAATGACGAAAATTTTGTACATTAATGACCGTGTCCAATGCTAACTTTTCCAAACGTGAATAATGAGTTTCAGAATCCAGGAGATTCTTACTGGCATAATAAATCACATGCTCCTGACCATGGAGATTGTCCTGTGCTAAGACCATAGCGATGGTAGTAGCAGAGGCAACAATATACAAGAGAAAGTCCTTTGAATAATCAAGGGGGTGTATCACGGGTGAATGAGTCAAAGCGTGCTTAAGATTATCAAAGGCGCATTGGGCCTGGTCATCCCAGAAGCATGGGGTGTTCTTCTTAAGGATACGCATATAACCGTTTGTTTTCTCTACGAAATTGCACACGAAATGGAAGAGAAATTTTTCCTTCCCCTGCAAAATTTGGAGTTCAAGGAGATTAGTTGGGGCTGGTAGATCAAGAATGGAAAAAATTTCTAAAGGATCTATCTAGATGCCATATTTGGATACCATAAAGCCTAGCAGGCGTCCCGTATCAATTCAAAAAACACATTTATGTGGGTTGAGCCGTATATTATAATGGCGACATCTCAAGAATATCTCTCTAAGATGACCAGGGTAGTCCTCCCGTCACTGTGAATGAGCAGGGAGGTCATCAAGGTACGGTTCAACAATGTGTTTGACATCATGAAATGCATAGGACATCGCACGCTGGAACGTAGCTCCAGCATTTTTCAAGCGAAATGGTAACTTCTTATATGCAAAGGTTCCCCATGGGCAAAGGAATGCCATCTTATGCTGATCGAAGGGTAATATCTCAATCTGATTATAGCTAGAGAAGCCATCCATAAATGAAAAGATGACAGTTCCAGCACAGTTGTCGATAATATGATCGATGTGCAGGGTAGGAAAGTTGTCCTTGGGACAAGCTTTGTTGAGATCCCTAAAGTCGATACAAACTCTAATGGTGCCTTGCTTTATATTGACAGGGACAACATTTGATACCCATTCCATCAGGGGTACAGGATAAATAAACCCAGCTTTCAGAAGCTTCTCAATTTTAGCCTTTATAGCTACGACCTTTTGAGGATGGACTTTCCTAAGTTTTTTCCTGACAGGCTTGGCCGAGGGATAGGTTTTAATCTCATGGACCACTATGGATGGGTCAATCCCTGGCATCTCTTCATAGGACTAGGCAAAAATATCATGGAATTCTTTAAAAAGTGACTTATAGGCTTCAGATTCATCTGTGGAGCAGTTTTGCCCAACATGANGTCAATCCCTGGCATCTCTTCATAGGACTAGGCAAAAATATCATGGAATTCTTTAAAAAGTGACTTATAGGCTTCAGATTCATCTGTGGAGCAGTTTTGCCCAATATGAACATGCTCGATAGTATCAGGCTTGGTTGATATGTCAATCGGGTTCGTCTATGTAATGTTGCAAAGGTTTCCTTCAGAATCTGTATTTTGCAACAATATAGGACTTTGGGGTACATTGACAATATCAGTAGGAAACAAGGATGCAAAATCATGGTTAACCGAACTGGTGTTGGAGAGGAACATGGATCTATGATGGTGATCCTCCCAAATGGACTCATCCATGCTCATGATATCAATAATGGACTCGTCAAAAGGAAAAGTCTCAAAGAGATAATCTAGAGTGGGAAGAGAAGGTTCTAACCAATGCGGTAAATGGTGGGGATCTGAAGCCACTAGATGAAGGTCATCGATGTGATCATCAGAAGAGGTTTGAATGGCGTCATACATAGCTTCATGAGGACTTAACGAGGTAGAATCAACAACATGTTTTCCCCCAGGCTCATAATCAATTGAGGTGATCATATGGACTGACGCGGAATCCGTGCTAGGAGGAGTGGATGGAAAAACTCCCATGAGGGATGAATCCTTCAACAAACCTACCCCAATCGACTGGTAAGGAGGAGGGGACTAGCCTAACATGGGGATGTTATTAGCCATGGGGGTAGTAACATACGGCGTATAGAAATCAAGTTTGTCAATAGTAATGATTCTCCCCAGATGTGTAAATTGGACGGTTCGGAATATTGTTGAAGCAACAGCAACCATAGCGTAGTTCTCAACATTGAAATGATTCAAGTTGGTGTTATTCGGNCCATGGGGGTAGTAACATACGGCGTATAGAAATCAAGTTTGTCAATAGTAATGATTCTCCCCAGATGTGTAAATTGGACGGTTCGGAATATTGTTGAAGCAACAGCAGCCATAGCGTAGTTCTCAACATTGAAATGATTCAAGTTGGTGTTATTCAGGTCTAAAGCTCCTAATGCAGTCAACAGGGTTTTGTGCTGTGTAGGGAAAATTTGGAGCACTTCTAGGGTAGACATTGCACAAGGTGCCTGAGTGAGATATTCAACCACATTATAAAACTAAGCAGCTCGGGCATTGGGATTAAATACTTCCTTTCGAAGAGTACTCTTAGGTGGGCGCAAAATCATGTCGAGAGTAGGTTTCTCGATAGACAAGGGGACAGTAGACGAGGACTCAGGAGAACTAGTAGAAGGGGCTTTCCCTGAAGACGAATGATCTCCATTTTTATCTGCAGGTTTATCATAATTCTGACTTTGAGTTTGCAGATGGAAGGTATCTGAGGACATCATACAAATTTCTTCTGACGAACTAGAATTACCTTGATTAGACATGTTGTCTATCAGCTGTTGTTGAGAGGGAAAAGGAACCATAAGTACTGCAGGTGCAGGATTGGACTTCAAAAACTGGGAGATTTCGTCCCGACGAGGGATCTCCTTTGAAAAATGGTCACCATCGTAGAGCAGATAGGGATATTTTTATTTTCTTTTCCCTTTGTCGTTATCAACATTGGTTGGTCATGGAGTCTCTGGCTGGTTTCAAGGTTTTTTATTTCGATTTATACCTTTCGATTTCTAGGACCACTAGGGCCTCCAAGAGGAGGACCACCAGGGCCACTAGGACCACCAGGACCACCGGGACCACTAGGACCACCAAGATCACTAGGACCACCAGGAGGTAGACCACCAGACCCTCCAAGGTCACCAGTCGGAGGTAAACCTCCAGAGCCGTTGAAACCACTAGGAGGAGGGACAGAAGGAGGAAAGCCACTAGGTCCCCTAGGACCACTAGGGAAACCAGGACCATAAGGAGGAAAGTTTCCAAATCCTTCAAGGCCATTAGGCCCCCCAGGGGGAGGACCTCCATAAGGCGGTCCTCCACCATCTCCTGTAGTATGTATAGGTATCCCCCCCATAGCTGGCATGTAACACAAGTTGGGTTTCCCCCATGGCGTAAAAGTATTACTAGGATATGGAATTCCAGCATAAGGCATTCCTGTAGGATTGGGTGGATGATTACCTACAAGTATTTGATAACCATAACCTCCAGAATATTGAATGGTTACAAGTTGAGCCCCGGAGGGTTGACCTAAACTGGATGGGGGATTAACCACATTAGTATGGTTGGGAGGGACATAAACTATAGATGGTTCTATGTTAGAGGTCTTTCCTTGACTAGGAAAATTCGGATGTCAGATAACATAGGTCGTGCTGGGGGTTGCCCCTCGGCACTAGAAGGTGTAGACGAAACAGGAATTGAAGATTGAATCTCAGGTGCATAAGACTTGGGAAGATTAGGCATAAACATAACATGAGAGGTGATAGGGGTGGTAATCTGGCCTAGGTTGTTGGTTGTTGTTGGATGATCTATAATTAGTTCAATGGGTCTCGTAGAATTAGCTAGTGAAAAATATCCCACAGGAAGAGATGTGGAACGTGCTGGTGTCGAGCCTAATAGGTCATCGATCTGCTTGTCAATCTCCTGTGCACGGAGAATGGCAGCACAGTGTTTCCTGCGTTCTTCTTCATCTTCAGAAGAGTTTACACGGGTGCCAAATGAGGCAATGGCCTATCCTATAGGTGTCTCCCAAAACGGAGCATTGGGACCAAAATCCGGATGGGTTGTATCGTCAACATGACCTTTCGTGGGAGAATGGAACAATGTATTTCCCTGAGAAGGTTGTTGGACCAAGGGAGGCGAGTGTGAAGAATATGGTACTCTACTTTCCACAACCACATTGTCTCTCACTTGGGAGGTAGTAGCAGCTCCTTGGTCGATAGCTTCCATGGGATTTTATCCTGAACCAGGAATAAAATTAGGTGGCAAGCCCCGTACTCTTCTAGACTGTCTTAACTCAGCCAGTTTGTACAGTTCCTAACTAACCTAGGGTCTGAAAATCTAGAAAACACACCAAAAAGAAATTCCTTGCACAAGCTATAGGTTAAAACAAGCACACTTAAAATGATAGGAGGAGTTCAAAAGTCAGGTCTCTCACTAGGATTGTCAAGAAGGCACCATTTGTGATATACCTTGAGGGTACGTGCGTAGTAATCTCCCTAAATGTTGTTTTCAGTGTATGGCTCCAAATAAGATGACCAAAGGGCTTTTCTCAGATGGATAAGGTACCCTAGTGGGGTCTCCTGATATACTCAAGGTACGTGGGAGCTTGAATCGGTAGTAGTGTTGTCTAATGCATAACCGTACACAAGGGGCCTTCTGATATACAATCGAGTACATGAAGTACCTTTCTATATACCTCAAGGGTACATGAAAGGCTGTTTGATATACTGACAGTACGTGGAAGAACCGCGCGAGTCCTAGAATGTAATGCTGACAAATAACGACAACTCCTATGCTTA
>LPNX010611007.1:0-17440 GCA_001517045.1 Pseudotsuga menziesii | reverse complement strand
ATCAGAAAACCAATGTCCAATGCTCAATGATAATATCCTAGTCTTAGTTAAAAATTTTCTTTTTTAAAGGAAGGAAAAAGAAGTTTACTATGCAATTAAGCAATGAAACCTAGAAACTAATCTAGTGTTCTTCTTTTTGTCTATGCAATAGAAATGAAAAGAGATTTTAATAACACCCTGAGCTTTTCAGAAAACAAGAAACCCTTTCACAAACACAACCAACAAGCATAGAAGCAGATGAACAATCAAAAGACCTAATCAAAATTTTTAAATTCCACTCAAATAAATATTAAACCATAAAATTATCAGACCACAAGCATCAGATTCAGTAACACAAGTCTGATAAGCAGAACTAAAAACAACAAAATCCAATTTTTTTCAAAAAAAATGAGGAAAAAAGGCTTTGGAATGATGCCTTCCTAGCACCGTGCTTCACAAGTGNGTCTGATAAGCAGAACTAAAAACAACAAAATCCAATTTTTTTCAAAAAAAATGAGGAAAAAAGGCTTTGGAATGATGCCTTCCTAGCACCGTGCTTCACAGGTGTTGACAGAGCATTTCCAACACAACACCGCTTCTCACCAACAAGTTACAGGTGGTGGCACCGCGTACTGCCCAATTTGTTTAGGTAGTGGCACCAGTTCTTGTACACAACATAGGCGCGGTTCCTTGTAGATGACCAAAACATAAGAAGAACGATGGATCAATTCAGAAAAAGACTAGATCGGGGAAAAAATGTTGAATTGAGTATGAAAACAGAGCAAAAAAAATTGAAATAACTCATATCTAAACAGATCTGGAAGTTTCAAACCCAAATGAAGCAAGTCAGAAAGTAGATCTGACTGAAGAGAGTTGAAGAAGAAGGAGCCTGGATTTGGACAAGAGTTGCAGACAGAGGAATATCAGAACAATTGATATAACTAATCCCCAACAGAGTCGCCAAATTTTTTAGATGGAATATTTCACCTCCTATGGACATTAAGGTGTTCCACTGGTATGAATGGTTTAGATCCAGAACAAATAGAGGACGGAGGTTGAAGACTCTCCCTAGACGCCGTAGATACCTGGAATGTAATGCTTCGATCGTTACCTTGTGTACCTGTAATAAGCTTCAAAATGCAAACATATCGAAACCACCAGAATATAATATACTAATATATGTTAGCGACTAAGGAATCTAACAACATACATGTGAAATCAAGCAACAACAATATATGTGGGACAGAAATCAACTTGCATTAAAGAAATATGAAAACGTTTACAACCAAGCCTTTTTGTTGACATGCATCTCCTTGAAACCAAGCATTCTCATCCCCGTAAGCTTCGACTCTAGCTCTCTCTATGCTCTCCAATGATATGGACCAAGTGATCAATCCAACAACGTAACAATACCTTAAGAGTTCTCTCCCTCAACCATGGCCATAAGCTTGTATTTATAAGGCTAGATGGATAGGGATGGTTGAGAGATTAGTGGGTGAGGTGACCTCTAAGATCCTAGGATGGGGGATCTCGAGCTCAACTAACCCACAACAGTAGGGATAAGGGAGGATAAGAGGCTTATCATCTAGAAGCCTCGAGAAACTTCTCTTTTTCCCCTTTTACCCAGGGTACCGCATTTCTCCTTCAATAACAGAGTGGTTCTTGTAATAACCGCCTATGGACCAAGGGCCATAAGCGGTGGCACCGCTTGTGGGAAACAGGGGATGGGCGGTGCGAACAAGGGTACTACTTATAGATAACAAGGTAAGCCCGGTGCTAGGAATTTGTATGAAAGAATGACATTTAGTATGGGTTTCCACTCCAGAAGCTGGGATTCAGGGCAAGTAGGTATGTCAAATATCTTATCACATGATGGTGATAGGATTTTGGTATAACAATGTTAGATTTTTATCATTCAAGCTACCATTATGATCTTAGGATCTTTAACTGAGAGAATACCATGCACAGCAATAAAACACAAGCATAACATAAGAGACAAGAGACACAAAGAATTTTCCTCAGGGAAACCATAAAGGAGAAAACCCCGCAACTTCCTCAGAGCTAGAATCAACATTAAAAGTAAAACCTAAAAACATAAAGATGATCTCCACAGCTTCTGTCTCTCTCTCTCACTTGAGAGAACTTCTCCTCTTTCACTCATGCGCCCCAATGAGTGAGTGTGTGTGTGATAAATAGAGAGGCTCACTCTCTATTTATATTCTTTCATTTACTTGAAACCCACTCCAACATGTCAGCCTCACTTAACAATTAATTACTAGATCCGACATCTCTAGGAGTGTCTAATAACCCTCGTGCCCCACAACTTGTGGGGACTTTTCCTCCTCCGACTAACAAGGAGGTTTATCCTTAACACAATGGTGGGGACTATTGCCCCGACTTACAATGACTCACCTAGGTTTGACTTCTCTAGGATATTCTAATAACCCTAGGGCCCCACAACTGCGGGGACTTTAACCTTTGACCAATAGCAGGGTTACCCATAATGACTTGACATGACTTGTTACATTATAGAACCTCCCAATAGGAACATCGGGGCATGACATGACTTAAATACATTACAGACACATCCCAAAATAAACGTTGGGGTACAATACATAAGATATATGGATGAATACATTCCGAAGTTACAAATACATCAACACTCCCTCTTAACTAGGAAGGTATTCTCTCGACACAATTTATCAACACAAGTCTTCTTCTCTGTATCATCTAGATCATCGTCAGGTTCTCGTCATCTTCATCTTCAAGTCATCTTCATCTGCAAGTCATCTTCATCTGGATCTAGATCATCACTCGATCTGGATCATCATCACTGGATCTAGATCGTCACTTGATCTGGATCATCATCACTAGATCTGGATCATTACTCGATCTGGATCATCATCACTGGATCTAGATCATCAATCGATCTGGATCATCACCACTGGATCTGGATCATCACTGGATCTGGATCATCACTGGATCTGGATCATCCCTCGATCTGGAGCATCACTGCTGATTCATCATCACTGGATCTAGTTCCTCACTCGATCTGGATCAGTACCACATGTTCTATCTCATGATTCTTCTCATCACAGGAATTTCTATAGAGCCAGCCCTTTTTCATGTTGGTTGTAGGCCTAGCCTCCATGTAGGTCTTCTTTAGCGCTTATATCTGACACCAAGTCAGAATGGCTCATCCAGCACTTACATCTGATCTAATTGTTAGAAAGGCACGCCCAACACTCACATCTGATCATGTAGGAATCGATCCTATAATCACATCAAAAAGGCCCAGCACTCACATTTAGCCATGCGGGAACACATCCTGCAACCATGCTAAAAAGGCTCTGCTCTTTCACCCATGCAGGAACACATCTTGCAACCATGATGAAAGAGCTCTACACTTACATCCACCCATGCAGGAACACATCCTACAACCATGATGGAAGGGCTCTGCACTTACATCCAGCCTTGCGGGAACATATCCTGCAACCATGATGGAAGGGCTCTGCACTTACAGTCACCCATGTGGGAACACATCCTGCAACCATGATGAAAAGTCTCTACATTTACATTCACCCATGCGGGAACACATCCTGCAACCATGATGAAAAGGCTCTGCACTTACATCCACCCATACGGGAACATATCTTGCAACCATGATGGAAAGGCTCTCAACCCCCGGTTGAGGGTTCTTGGTACCTCACCAGGTAGCTCCATTCCAAGAATGGAAACAGCCCTTATATCTTATCAAGTGGGAACACATCCCTCAATCACATCAGAATGGCCATGCGCTCACATCTGATCATGTAGGAACACATCCTATAGTCATATCAAAATGGCCCTCAATCCTAGACCAAGTATTCCTGATACCTCACCAGGTAGCTCCATTCCAAGAATGGCAATAGCCCTTATATCTGATCATGTGGGAACCAATCCTACAGTCATATCAGAATGGCTCAGCACTCATATCTGACATGGAAGGAACCAATCCTCTCACCATGACAAAATGGATCAGCCCTTACATCTGACCTACTTGTCAAAATAGCTCACGAATTCAGCACTCATATCTAACATGGAAGGAACCAATCCCGTAACCATGACAGAATGGCTCATTCCTTACATCTGACCATGGAAGGAACCAATCCTCTCACCATGTTAGAATGGCTATGGAGCTCATCACTTTCCCTTGGAGGAGACCTCTATCTGGAGAACACCAAATTTCTCCCTGAAGTACTCCTAGCCAATGGCTTCATCAATACATCAGCTGTCTGTTCCTCCGTCGCAACATACTAGAGCTTCACTGCTCCCCTCTGCACCATATCCCTAATATAGTGATAATTGATCTCGATATGCTTTGAATTGTCATGGAACACTGGATTCTCTGAAAACTTCACGCAACTCTGGTTGTCACAATGTATACAAGTAGTGTCCAACTAGAGATCAAATATATCAGATAGTAGCTTCCTCAGCCATACTGCCTCACAACTATCTGAACAAGCTACAACATACTCTGCTTCAACTGTACTCAGTGCCACACAGGATTGCTTCCTGCTAAACCAAGATATCACACTTGATCCCATACTGAAGCAACATCCTAAAGTTCTCTTCCTATCGATGGCACTACCTGCCCAATCTGAATCAACATAACCCTCTAGGTTAATCTTCTGATTCACCTTGTACTTGAGCTCATAATCAACTGTACCCTTCAGGTACCTTACTACATGCTTTGCAACCATCAGGTGGACATGTCTCAATGTGTTCATAGCAAATCAAATATCTAGTCTCGTATTCGTCAGGTACATCAAGGAACAAATCATCTGACGATACATCATGGCATCAACCGTCTCTGATGAAGCAACACTCAATAGCTTCAGCTTCGATGCCATAAGTGTGGTCATGGCCTTGCAGTCCATCATCCTGAACCTCTTCAGGATCTCTTCTGCATACTTCCCTTGTCTGAGGAAGATTTCATCCACATTCTACCACACCTCCATGCCTAGAATAATAGTGCATCGACACATAACAGGAGCATCACTGGTCTTCCACCTTCAACCTTGAAGCAAATGTTGGAATCTGTTTTACTCTTAGTAAATCCTAGAGTCATCAGTAATCTATCCATCCTATCATACCATGTTGAACCTCAAGATCTTCTGCAGTCACTCCCTCTGAAGCAAAGCATCATTCTCCCTTTGTCTTTCATACTCTATGCATTGAAACATTCTATATCGGAGTGACAAGTAGTATCCATCTAGGATCATTGGATACCAATATCCTCTATCTTGAACGTTTTCAAAATTTCTTCTCACACCCATCTGTGAGCTTGTCATCCTCTATCAAACTTGTAGCAAAGGTTCAGATCTTCATAAAGCTCATCATGTATGTGTTATCCCATGGTGTTTCCATCTACTGCATGATGGAACTATGAACTTCTCTTCAGGTCTCGATACTGCATCCTAGACATCATTCTTCTTGAACTGGTCTTCCCTTTCTTCTTGGTTACTTCTTCATAGCTAGAAGGTTCTTTATTAATGATGTCGCTGCATTCATCATATTTATTCTTTATTTTGAAATGTCGTCACTTGTTCTTCGAAACAAGTCTCATCCTTCTTTTCTTGTAGGCGATTATGTATGCAATCTTTCCTACAAGTCAAATAGAATTGTATGATTAGAAACATTTCATAAGGAATATTTATACTGGCAAGTTCTAATGCATAAATATATGATCATTCAACTACTTTAGCCAATACAACATCCATCCATATCTCACCGAAACTTTCTAGATGCCTTCCATCTCTACCAGGACAACAGTGAGATTGTGCACTAATCTAATATGTCAGCAAAGAGGTTTCATTCTAGATAAGTAGCAATGGAGAGTTCTATAGCACCATGAGCTACTTACCCATCACATGCATATTAGTAGTATACTTTCATTAATGCGAACATCCTATCATGCATAATACATCAACTGAATATAAACAAATGCATAACAAAACAATATTATGAAATGACAATTGAATACTTATCTTTATTTGTTTTGTGGGTAGACTCCTTCTTGAGCCATCAGCTTCATCGTCTTCTTCATTCATAATAGCATAATTTCTTATTCAAATGCTAAAATGGATAAGAGGTTCTTCAAGAGTTGATATTTTCATATTCCTCATTGCTTGAGGAATCTTCTTTGGATGGTGAGAGCTTGATCTTTAGTTGTTCACATCTTATCTTCTCTTATTATGAGTCGAGCTTCTTATTCTTCCCAGAGTCTACTGAAATTAATCACTTCCTTCTGGAACAAATTCATTGAATGAATGAACCCCATGATCTTGGGAGACCATTCAAGGTGGCTATCACCACTTCTGCATTCTCCACTTCTTCTTCTACTGCTTCAAGTTGTTCTACATTCTGGATCTTCACATTCTCCAACTGTTTTCTCAAAGCCATCTTCTGATTTATGTTCTTCCCTTCAGATATCTTGGTCAAGGAATCAAACATCTTAGGTGCCTTTAGGAAAGACACTTGTGGTACAATTTGATCTGTGATTGAGTCAACAATGATCTTCTTGGTCTTGATCAAGTTCTTCTTGTGTAAGGCTTTGAGGAAAGCTCCCAGAACAGGAAGCCCTACTCTTCCAATTTCTCCTGCAGAAATGTCTGTTACTATTTCTATGGTATCTCCGAAATTACTACTCCTCTATGTCAGAAATTTCTGACTGAGGTAACCTCGAATGTCCCTGNCAGGAAGCCCTACTCTTCCAATTTCTCCTGCAGAAATGTCTGTTACTATTTCTATGGTATCTCCGAAATTACTACTCCTCTATGTCAGAAATTTCTGACTGAGGTAACCTCGCATGTCCCTGATCCAACACCATAGGTTTCATCAGGATTGGTTTCACCAATTGGGATTTATGGTCCTTTTCCCAAGGTGACCTGTTACAAGACTATTTCGAAGAGTGAAGTTGTACTGACTGCCACGTGTCACTGGTTCATCTTATGAGTCTTAAACTTGGACCACAGAAAGTACATTTCATTCCCTTTCTAGAAAATATTCACGAATTTCATTTGGACCTCTGTATCCCAAGATATAGCAATTCTCCCCAGGTGTCCTGTTTAGGGATGAATTCTAGAAGAGGATGGAACCCTAACTTGGAGGGATCATATCTCCTAGAATATAGCGAATGGGAGGCTGCATTTTGGAGATAGTGTACATCAGGAGTTTAGTTTAGTCCTTGAAAATTTTTAGCTCTTGATCCTTCGCCAATATCTGGATATAGCGAATATATCAAAACTTAGCAGTTTTAGTATTTAGGTTTTTTCTAGCTCGGGGTCAAACTAGGGTTTGACTTTCCCGAAGTTTCACCCAACCAAAAAACCTGATCCAGGTCTCTAAAATTCAGTTTTTATGAGGAGAGAAATCCTATTCTGGCCTCACTCAAAAATTCCTCTTCTGCAATAAGCCTTAATTTTCCGCACCAAAACTGAAAATGCTCGGAATAGAATTCTGCATTGAAAGAAAGATGCGCCCTTCAATGGAGAGTCAGCCTAGCATGCTTTTGCTGAGAGATTGTGGAGAGAGACCCAAAAAGTAAGAATCCCTAGATTTTGTAGCTATACAATGTCTTCTTCTCAGGTTAACTCCGATACCATGTTATATTTTTATCATTCAAGCTACCATTATGATCTTAGGATCTTTAACTTAGAGAATAACGTGCACAGCAATAAAACACAAGCACAACACAAGACACAAGAGACATAAAGAAGTTTCCTCGGGGAAACCATAAAGGAGAAAACCCCAAAAATTCCTCAGAGATAGAATCAGCACCAAAAGTAAAACCCGAAAACATAAAGATGATCTCCACAGCTTCTGTCTCTCTCTCTCACTTGAGATAACTTCTCCTCTCTCACTCATGCGCCCCAATGTGTGAGTGTGTGTGTGATAAATGGAGAGGCTCACTCTCTATTTATATTCTTTCATTTAATTGAAACATACTCCAACATGTTGACCTCACTTAAAAATTAATTACTAGAGCCAACATCTCTAGGAGTGTCTAATAACCCTAGTGCCCCACAAATTGTGGGAACTTTTCCTCCTCCGACCAACAAGGAGGTTTATCCTTAACACAATGGTGGGGAATATTACCCCGACTTATAATGACTCACCTAGGGTCAACTTTTCTAGGATATTCTAATAACCCTAGGGCCCCACAACTGCAGAGACTTTAACCCTTGACCAATAGGAGGGTTACCCACAATGACTTGACATGACTTGTTACATTATAGAACCTCCCAATGGGAACATTGGGGAATGACATGACTCAAATACATTACAGACACATCCCAGAATAAACATCGGGGTACAATACATAAGATATACAGATGAATACATTTCAAAGTTACAAATACATCAACAAACAAGAAGTCAACCCTAGGTGAGTTATTGTAAGTTGGGGCAATAGTCCCCACCATTATGTTAATGTTAACCCTCCTTGTTGATCGGAGGGGAAAAGTCCCCACAAGTTGTGGGGCACTAGGGTTATTAGACTCTCCTAGATATGTCAGCCCTAGTAGGTAATTGGTAAGTGGGGCCAACATGTTGAAGTGGACAACAAGTGAACAAAAGAATATAAATAGAGAGTGAGCCTCTCTATTTATCATACACACACTCACTCACTGGGGTGCATGAGTGAGACAAGAGAAGCTCTCTCAAGTGTGAGAGAGAGAACAAGCTGTGGAGATCATATTTTATGTTTTTGAGTCTTACTACTACCATTGGTGCTCATTCTATCTCTGAGGAAGTTGCAGGGTTTTCTCCTTTATGGTTTCCTTGAGGAAAATTCTTTGTGTCCCTTATCTCTTGTGTTTATTGTTGTGCATGTTATTCTCTCAGACAAGATCCTAAGACAATGCTAGCTTGAATGATAAAAATCTAACAAGAATGGGGATATCACTCAAACAACCTATGACAGGATGGGGATGTTAGTGCCTTCTCCCAAACACTCTACGACAAAGTTGTGAGATCTCTCAGACACCCTATTAAGGTTTGGAGATACTAGTCCCTGAGATGACTCAGAATGGAGTAGTTCCTTCCCCTAGATACTTTGTGACGGAGTGGGAAGATCTCTTGGACACTATGTGGTGGAGTGGCAGATACTCAAAATGGGGTAGTTCCTTCTCTCGGACACCCTATGATGGGGTGGGGATATTAGTCCCTAGATGCTCACTCATGAAAGTGCATGTATTTATCCATGAGGCTTGGCTAAGATACCTTACAAACATTAATCTAAAGAAATATCGTGATCAACCTTTACTTAGTAATATTTGTTGAAGATAGCCATGGTGTGAAGACTTTAAAGAATCCCAAGATATGTTCATGGAGAATGAGAAAGAATTTTACCTCTTTCATTGAGAGGGATTGTTCTCCCTAAGACAAGGAGAATTGTGTGTCTCTCCTTAAAAGGAAGAGAGAGGGAGTTAGTGGTTCTTTTTGTTGACTCCTCGACGGATTGAGTTGAGGTGATGACACTTCTCTATGAAATGAGTTGTGCCAGAATACCTTTCTTATGATGAAGAGATGTTCAAGACAATTGCGATTCTCAGATGATATCCATACATTTTCTGGTGTGATGATACCTCCCTAGCTAAGAGGGAGTGTTGGTGTTTATAGCTTGATGAGGTATCCTGACAAGTTAGCCTAGAAAATGAAATAATAAACAATTATTATCATATATTAAATGTGAACAATTATAAATAAAGGATGCGTCGGTCCCATGAAAAGTGGAAAAGTCACCCATCAAACAAGTATAAAAAAAGAAAGTCGAATTCATTTTTCACGAATCAATTTGCATAAAGTGATATCATCTAGTGTGTAAGATGAAGATAATGATCTTTGTGATTGTTTTGTATCTTGTTACTTTTCTATACGTGTACCTTGAGCTAATTCTCTCATAAGAAGGTTGATGAGTTTTCTTCCCTTGAATAGAAGGAGTTCCTAGGATAAAAATTATTGTGTCTCTTTGTTTATGTGCATGGTTTATTGTTTCAATAATACTAATTTTGTTTCTACTACATATAATTCCNATAGAAGGAGTTCCTAGGATAAAAATTATTGTGTCTCTTTGTTTATGTGCATGGTTTATTGTTTCAATAATACTAATTTTGTTTCTACTACATATAATTACACTGAAAGCATTTTTTAGGGGGTTGTTTGTCTCCCAGTTTCATCGGTCTATCGAGAACCAATAAACAATTGCCGTGTGTAACCAAACATTAATGAAAAATTATGCATGGTGGTTGGTAAAATATTGATTGTCAAAACATTGATGCGCAATTAATGTCTGCAACATTAATGAGAAATTATGCATGGTGGTTGGTAAAACATTGATGCACGAGACGCTTAATGCTCCTCACCCAGAGGTAAAATCTATAAAATCTTGGCCCGTCATGGTAAGAAAGAAATTTCACTTAGTGAACATCTCACATAGCACGTGCGATCGTGGGATATTAAAGAATACCCTTAATTCCTAGAGATATTGAACCAAACTCTTTCTGTTGAAACCCCCTCACAATACTTAAAACCTCATCCCCACCCCTTTTTATAACTCAATCCTTATAAACCACCCTACCCACCCCCACCTTAAACCCCTCATCCCCCCAATACCTGCAATATATTGGTTCAATTTTTAATAATTTTAAAACCCACAATATGAACTAACGTGATAGGATATTGGTCAACAAGTGAAGTCCCCGTGCTTAAAGAGTGGGCAGGCAAGTGCTCCCTGGTGTTGAGATACTGTAGTTCCTCAACCAGAACCATCGGTAGTGGGTGAATGAAGAATAACCGAAGAAATAATGCTGATGGCAGAAGTAAGCGAGTGAATGAAGCCTTATGTAGCTTATTTTATGCGTGGTTCTGCCTTACCTCTATTTCATTTTATTTTTCGATCAGTTTCGTTGATTTATTTCAGGATACATAGATATTGAACCAAGGTTGAAAGGATTTGATAGGAAGGCCTGTTGGATGTAAATACATGCCTACCGTCAATAGGAAGACCTGTTAGATATAAATACATGACTACCGTTAATAGGAAGGCATGCTGGATGTAAATACAGATACAGTGAACGATTCCTTCACAAACAAAGAACTTGTCATGGATTTAACAAATAACTTGTCATGAAATCTAGTTGATGATCTTGGGTTGTTCTCCCAACTTTGATAAGTGGAGGACTCAGAGGCCCCTTCATACTCTTCTTAGACCTACATGCCTGTAATCCTCCATACAACTATACACTTTTCCATCTTTTCATGTACCAATCATATGATTTTAAAACAATTTAAATTGTAAACTTGTAACTCAAAAAGGCCAACTAAGAGACACCTTATTTATGACTAGGACAACAAAGATAAAGATCAAAAGGGATATAAATCCTTCATTAAGATTATTTACTTGAACTACAGCAAATAGGAGCTGCACTTCATGTGTGTGACTTGGGGGGGAAGAACTAAAAAATTAATAACAAGAGCCAAATGGTGGCAAAGTCCCAATGACATAGCAAAATAGCCGAAAGAAATACCAGAAACAACTCTATTTGCATATGATTCAAAAAATAAGAAGATGGCAATAGTACAATTGCAATTGGAATGAGTTACTTTTTTCCCTATTTTAAAAAGGGTTTCAATAATATGATACCAACGCAAATTAAAAACATATCATTGCATTTCTATTGTTGCAATTACATGAAAACATGTTTATAATTGGCATTGTCAAAAAGCCTTTTTTTTAAATACAACTATAAATACAAATGACATATTGTTTTAAATGTCAATGGGAATTATATATATATATATATTATTGCAATTAGATGAAAACATGTTTATAGTTGGTATTGTAAAAAAGCCAATTTTTTCTATTTAAATACAACTATACATGCAAATGGCATGTTGTTGATGCGAACAACAACAAGAGGAGATATTCAATGTTTGAGATAGTATTTGGAAGAGAACTGTTGCATTAGACTCATTTCTTCATAAACTGTAATAGTAGAATCAATTTAAATTGACTTTAATAATGAGGAGTCAATCGAAAGCAAAACCAATGTAGCACTTTGCAAAAAAAAACTCTTGAATTTAAGCTATTATGCAAGAAGACAATGTTTGCAAATTTGATTTTGTGTGATGGTGTTTGATTTAAAGGTTTTATTACCTTCCATGTGTTTGGAAAAATACTCTATTGAACAATAGCAAAGAAAGATGTGGTGTAGATGATGAAATACATAAAGCAATAACAAACATCTAGAAACAAAATATTTTTGTTTGCATCTATGCAGAATCTTTTATTGATAGATGCGCCTACCATGTTTCAGAAATCTAAGTAAGTAGAAGATGTAAAGGGATTGTAGAATATTAGAGAGGAGGTTGTAATATGATTACTTACTTCTAAGTTGCATCAAGTGATCAGATCTATTGCAGAAGAGGAGGAGAATATTTGGGATTGTTTTGTATGTGGTTACTCTTTTATACTTGTATCTTGAACTAATGCTCTCATATGAAGGTTATTGGGTGGGTATTGTGTATCTTTATTTCTATGCATGGTTTATTTTTTTGGTGATCCTAATTTTTTTTATGTTTCATATCATTTAAATGTACTGCCTCGTATCTTAGAACTCCATCATGGTATTAGAGCCAATGGGTCCGATTTTTGGGGTATTTCCCATATTCTCATTAAATGTGGTAAAACCTAATTTCTAGGGAATTTTCCACATTCTTGGTTCATGGTTGGGAGTTGTGAGAGTATTAACCCATGCTATTTCATTAGTATATGGTATTTATTAATTGCTATTTAATATGGATAGATTTTGTAAGTGGACTTTCACGTATGAACATGGTTTTCTTCCCAAGATATGGTTTTACCAATTAGTTGGTGATTTTTATGCATACTTTAAAAATGATTTTACCACATTAAAACAATGATTACAAATAAGGAAGTCAAATGTAGCTAATATATTATTAGAAATACATGAAAACTTCCTTTCTCACATATGAANCTTTAAAAATGATTTTACCACATTAAAACAATGATTACAAATAAGGAAGTCAAATGTAGCTAATATATTATTAGAAATACATGAAAACTTCCTTTCTCACACATGAATTCACATAAGGAATATTATCCTACCTAGAGATGGTGCACTGATCAATTAAGAGGCCAATATGGCTTCATGCTACTTTGCAAGTTGTAGAGGGGCTTGCATATCTTAGTGCTACTTTCATGGAGATAGTTTTGAGATCAGAGGGGAAGTCAGTCATGANTGCACTGATCAATTAAGAGGCCAATATGGCTTCATGCTACTTTGCAAGTTGTAGAGGGGCTTGCATATCTTAGTGCTACTTTCATGGAGATAGTTTTGAGATCAGAGGGGAAGCCAGTCATGAATTCTAGATCTATAAGATCAAGCATGTAGTCTAGATCGACATCTAGGAGAGCGCATCAAATAGGTTAGGAGGTTAGCCAGTTTGTAGGCTTAGAGAAGTCATGGATGGTATTCAGTGTTCTTAAGGTAGCAGAAGGCTCATATTAGTGAACCCACTTGGTGAGAGATGAAATAGATGTCCATATATAGGAATCAATGACGTAGAGGGAGCAGGCTACTTCCACATAGAGGGAGTAATTGTAGCACAATTATTGACATTTCTCTAATTGTGCAGCATGGGGAAGACATTTCCTCATTATTAGTCATGTGACTTGGCTAGGAGTGAATGGCCTAAANAGTAATTGTAGCACAATTATTGACATTTCTCTAATTGTGCAGCATGGGGAAGACATTTCCTCATTATTAGTCATGTGACTTGGCTAGGAGTGAATGGCCTGAAGGAAGGGTAGTATCTTCTCCCAGACACTCTGTAACAGAGTGGGGAGATATTTTGGACACTCTGTGACGGAATGGGGAGATACTCAAAGTGGGGCAATGTATTCTATTGGGCACTCTGTGAGTTAGTAGGGGGATCTCCTAGACACTCTGTGATGGAGTGGGGAGATATCCTGGACACTCTGTGATGGAGTGGGGAGATACTCATAGTGGGGCAGTTATTTCTCCCAAACACTTTGTGACAGAATGGGGAGATCTCTCAGACACCCTATGATAGGATGGGGAGATTAGTGCCTTCTCCCAAACACTCTGTGACAAAGTTGGGAGATCTCTCAGACACCTTATTAAGGGGTGGAGAGACTAGTCCCTAATATGACTCAGAATGGGGTAGTGCCTTCACCCAGATACTTAGTGACGGAGTGGGGAGATATCTTAGACACTATGTGATGGAGTGACAGATACTCAGAATGGGGTAGTTCCTTATCTCGAAAGCCTTCTGATGGGGTGGGGATATTAGTCCCTAAATTCTCACTCATGAAAGTGCATGGATTTATCCATGAGAATTGGCTAAGATACCTTGCAAACGTTAATCTAAAGCAAGCTCATGATCCACCTTTACTTAAGAATATTTTTTGAAGATAGTCATGGTGTGAAGACTTTAAATAATCCCAAGATATGTTCAGGGAGAATGAGAAAGAATTTTGCCTCTTTCATTGAAAGGGATTGTTCTCCTGAGACAAGGAGAATGGTGTGACTCTCCTTGAAAGGAAGAGAGAGGGAGTTAGTGGTTCTTTCTGTTGACTCCTTGATGGATTGAGTTGAGGTGATGACACTTATCTATGCATTGAGTTGTGTGAAAAGACCTTTCTTATGATGAAGAGATGTTCAAGACAATTGCGATGCTTAGATGATATCCATACATTTTTTGGTGTGATGATACCTCCCTATCTAATAGGGAGTGTTGGTGTTTATATCTTGGTGAGGTATCCTCACAAATCGGCCTAGAAAAATAAATAATAAACAATTATTATCATATATTAAATGTGAACAATTATAAATAAAAGATGTGTTGGTCCCATGAAAAGTGGAAAATTCACCCATCAAACAAGTATAAAAACAAAAATTCTTGTTCATTTTTCATGAAGCAATTTGCATAAAGTGATATCATCTAGTGCGTAAGATGAAGATAATCTTTGGGATTGTTTTGTATCTTGTTACTTTTCTATACTTGTACCTTGAGCTAATTCTCTCATAAGAAGGTTGATGATTTTTCTTCCCTTGAATAGAAGGAGTTACCAGGATAAAAATTATTGTGTCTCTTTGTTTCTGTGCATGGTGTTACGGAGAGAAATTCCTATGGCTTGGGGTACCACAACAGACAACTTTGACTCCAGAAATCAATCTTTCCCAATATGCAATAGAAATAAAATGTCTAACACTAAAGGATCAGACCTCGTACCTTATTCCGGACGGTTGAAGTAGATCCACGTTGAGCTTTCCAATCTTTAGCTTGAATTGATATAATACTTCCTCAACAACAAGTAAACAATACAAGCATACTATATATCATGGTGTTAGATCTATTCTAGCATATATAATCAATAATGTAAAAGCATTTGACATATTCCAATGGATACAACCTTCAATCAAATACACATCATTGGACAGGAAAAGATATTTCTATTAATATAAATCAGAGATTACAAGATAGATACAACCTATGATGGCACATTTGCGAACCGGAGAAACTGAATCCCCCACTTGGGCCTCCACCACCTCAATCCTCCATCTCTCGATAGCAAGCTCACTAGCAAAAGGAAAGCTTGGGAAGAACACAAAAGTGCTCCAAGGGACAAAGGGATGCAGACTCAAGTATAAATTCCGGCAACAATGGACTATAATTTCTTTGCTCTCAATCTCTCTATATATCTTCCTTCAATGTACCAAGGGGTTCCTTATATAGCTTTCAAAGGGATAATGAAGGGTCGAATCTGAGCGATCTCAAGGCATATGGAAGGCCAGGAGTCGAATGAGTTGGATCCATGTCAAGGAAAACTCCAAAAGGATTTGGATTATGCACACATCCCGATGTACGCGGTTATAAGGGTCCGACCGTGTATGTACATGGTTATCGGGTAAAAATCCGCATATATCATTTTTCATATAGTTTTAGGGATGATCAAGGAAACATCAAAGGATAAAAGATGGTCCATGGGGTCTAAAGATTCTGCAGCAGGACAGGGGAAGGCTGATTCACCTAGAGTGGTGAAATCCGCTATAACAGATGCCCCCTAATGTGTGAGGTGAGAGGGGTCATACGATGGCCGAAATACATTATAAGTCCATCCCAGAAGTGGAGTGATGAAGGATCCCAAATTGAAGACCAGCCACCCAATCAGCATAGTACAGTAATACAACTCTACATATAACTGCAAGTACATATAGCAGTCCTGGATACATAAGAGTACAATGGCCATGAATAGGCATAATAAATGATATCACATATGCGGTCATCGCCACGTACAATATACATAGATCAGAATCTCCATGATGAAGATATACAAAGGATCATGATCTCCAAAATGGCTAAAGATATACAATAGATCAAGATCTCCATAGTGACTGGAAATATCTGAGATATACTGGTATGAAGTCACGAGAGCTGAAATCTCATGAACACTGGCACGGTCAAGGAGGTAGCATATAAGAGATGCCACCAATATGGGAAGTCTTCTACACAAACCGCTACGAGTACATGTCCTACTATGCGAATAGATGTGTCGAGGTCGAACATAGTAGTCCATCGTCTGATTACCGGTCATTGATGTATACCGTTAACAGACGCGAGATTACCCACCGATAATGAAAATTGGAATCAAGGTACTAGAGTGCAAACTAACAAGTGTGAATAGATGTGTTGAGGTCGAACACTTGAGAGAATCCATCGATTAGGGGACATTGATGTATTCCCAAAAAATTGTCAATGGCGAGAGAACATGCCACTGATGACTGCAAGTCTCAAGGCACTCAAAAGGACTCTATATTCCAATCCCAGAATAAATGATCTGAAGTCGATGGGATGAAATCCGCTGGAATGAGGGCATTAAGGCATCCCCCATCATTCAACACGAGGTACTCAGCAAAGCTGTCTAATGTGGAAGGAATCGATCATAAGGTGCACGAACCAGTAACTGTACCAAGAATGGCCGACATGCAAAGTCAATATAACTGAGGAATGGCCGACATAGGTTTCAAATTCCTTCGAACAAGAGCATAACGACGTATGGTGACTGAATGAAGGCAGCATAGACTCAATATACAAACTGGGACATCTTTGTGACACAGAAGGCATCAACAGAGGCTCCATAGGGACTGGAAGCTTAACCAGTCGGTGGAGATAAACTCAGATAACCGAGTACAGCTCCTAAACTCAAACTATAACCCAACCAATGGACGTGATATGTAGTGCTCTGTTCAAAGGCGACACGACTCGACAACTGCCAAAGATAACATCTTTCCTTGTCCGGCTTTTTGGTTTTTTAATTTTTTTGGACTTTTTCAGTTATTTGAAAAGCTTGAAAAAAGAATAAACTAGCTTT